>CAEGAE010001316.1:0-53427 GCA_903067095.1 Girardinus metallicus
TTAAAAGTTGAGCAGGACCGGGGTGACTCCTTACGAAGTTCGGAGCCGTCCCGTTCTTCCGAACAGCGCCGGTGCTCAGAGGGGATTCCCCCCCCTCAGCTCCTTCCCGTTAATTAAGCCCATCTGATTGTTGATTTACCAACAATTTCTACATCTACACCATGGGGCGACTGTGGAGGAGAACAACTCCCTTTTAACAGGAAGGAACAGAAGTATGAGCGTCGTGACTGTACAGAGCAAACAGAAGCACAGGTCCAGGCATACAGTCAGAGCTGTAGCCAAACAGAATAACTGTGCCTGGAGAGCTTTCTGTTGAAACAAAAATAAAAGAGAGAACAGGAAATCAATGAAAAATGTGATACTTATTTTTAAATTGTGTCATCATGTGCAATAGAAATATGCAAATTATATCATAAAATGCAAAATGCCTCAATGCATTCGTGCCAAAACCTCTGACCATAGGGGCTTTATGGTCAGATCTGGATGGTAGAAAATAAACAAACGAGGAATGAATCAAAGCTGGAAACGTTTCTGTTACCCAGGAGAACAAGTGAGTGTGTAATCCAGGAAAGATGGAGTGAATCCATGGTTTATGAGGTGCTTGCTGGAGCTTACAATAGTGGGGATTATGACACATTGTTACAATAAAGTAATGAACAGATAAGAAAGAAGGAGTGTAAGGAGGAAGGTCTTCAATGAGATAACAGAAGATCCAGGGGCGGCGAGTCGGCTGTGATAAGCACTACCACAAACTGCTTTCAGCGCTTTGCATGTCTCAGTCTGTAATTTTCCTAAAAATCATAAAGAAAGAATACTGAAATACTTAACTGCAAAAAATAAAAGCTGAAAGTGTACGCATTGTTGCACTTGATTAAAAATACAGTTTATTTTATTATCAGCCCGCTTTCTAACGTTGATCATGAAGCTTATTTAAACTACAGCTTTAGAGCCCAATCAGGTCATTAAAGATATTTATAATGGTGCTTTGAATCGAAATTAACTCTAAAGAGTAAAAGTGTATTAATCAGAATGAAAGTCTGAATTTCAATCAAACCTTGTCTGGACTAAAGTCAGTTTCTTAATTATTTCACTCTTTAGTTGCAGAATGAGGTTGAGATATGGCTGCAGGGGACATCCAGGATGTGGCCTTTAATCAGAGGTGCTGTTAATTATTGATCTGTGGGCTGCTAACTCGAAATCTCCTGCAGCAACAGCAGCCGCATTCAAGAGGAAATCCACATGATTTCAAGAGGAAATCATGTGGATTTCATGATGCAAGAATTGCATCTTGAAAATGTTCAGTTATCTTGCACAGATAAAATAAATATATCAGCATTTAGTTTTTGATGCACATTTTCAGATGGTTGATAGATTTCATGTCACTTTCTGAGCTTTCATTCTTCCATTTTCCAGTAGCATCTTTATCATGCATGGTTAAAACAACTGCTATAATTATTTACATGGTTTATCAAACCCACGGCTATTTGACAGTTGCAATAATTTTAAAAGCCAGCTTTTGGTTTCATGTCTGCAGGATCTGGAGGTTATTTTTCCCCCCTTCTTGAACACGTCACTCTTTAGCTTAGTAAAAACTTGTAAAAAGCCTTGAAACAAATTTGCCTCTTATTGCCGTAAACTGTGTGCATATAATCAGTTGGGTAAAAAAAAAACACGCACAAAGAGATCCTTGTTAAAATAATATCAAGGGGCAAAACTGCAGATGCCTTCAAACTGTTCCTTTAAAAGGAAATTCTTTTTAGTTATTTTTACCGCTGATCAGAGTAAATTTCTTGAATGCATAAATAGTAGACCACATTTTTTTATTTTTCTGGGATACAAATATGACATTATGCGACTCAGAGGTCTAGTTCTATGAGGCACTAATAAGCCATTAACTTGAACGAGGACCCATATTCATTTTGCAACCATGCATAGTGAGCAGGAAACTCTGCTTGCCAAATTGGCAAAACTTAAATCCTACCAAATATTGCTTCAAAGCAGCACTTCGATTACAATATAGGGATTGCCTGATGTCCTCACTGTAGCAGAAACATGACAAATGTTGAAAAGAGTAATGGAATTACACAAAATTTAACCAAAGACAGCTGAAGGTTTCAAGGCCCAGCTGTAATGCTGTTAAAATACAGGCTGACTGAGTCCCATTTATAGACAAAGCTGTTATTTGCAGCTGCTCTCTTCCTCCCGCAAGTCAAAGTGCTGTGAAAAGGTCTGGAAGTGCCGTCGTTCGCACTGTTCTCGCCTGCGTTGGTTCCTCACAGTGTGGGGGTTTTCCTCTAGCATGCAGCAGGAGCTCAAATGCATGAGCCACGGCTGGGGAGATAGTTGTAAAAGCTCCAAAAGACTCTAAATGGATTTGTTGTGCAGGACACAGAGCACTTAAGCTGTGACCATCCAACTGGGATTTTATTTATAGACAACCACAAGTCTACCACTGATGTTGTTCAGCCATCACGAGTCGTGAAGGCGGACACTTCAGTCACTCTGAAACCAAGCAGCCAATTAAACAACAATTATAACTGTAAGTCAAAAATGTGTTACTAATCAGAGTCACAAACTCAAACTGCATTCAGTTTATATCTCCTTTTATCTGGACTCCATCTTTTCCAACCTTATTAAATAATTTAGGGGCTGTTTTATGGTGCCTCCTTGATGCTAATTTCATGACTTTAACAAAAAACACACACGCACAAACTGTTTTTGTGCGTGTTTATATTCTAATCCTTCAGAATGTAAATTGCAATAATCTTTTCCCCAAAGATAGTCTATTTAAGCAAAAAGATCCCACATCCAGAACAAAACAAATAATTTCTCTCAACATTGTGTCCCATATAAGAATGTTTTCAGACATAAAAATAATTTCCAAAAATGCATTAACAATGTCAGTGAAATAAATGTGCATGTAATATGGCTCCCAACAGTGTATACACTCATGTTAAAACTACAGATTTTTGTAAATAAATGAGGCTTTGAAGAAAAACCTTTTATTGAAAAATAATGTTTATCTTGTACAAACTAAATTAAAATAATCTTATTTTTATTATTTAGATTATTTCTTTATGATTGAGAAAGACATAAAGAAGATGGAAAACCCTGGTTACATAATCATACACACCCTTAAACTAATATTTTGTTGGAGAGTATTTGCATCCCACATCCTCATTCAACAGTATTCGACCTTGTGCATGTCCTCCAAGTCAAAGCATTCCCAGTGCATGATGCTGCCACCGCCATGCCTCATTTCTGTGATGCACTGTGTTGCTCTTGTGTCAACATCCAGAAGTGGGTGTTTTAAGGAAAAGGAGCAACGCACAAATGTAGAGAACAAGCAGAACTTCCCAGAGGTTCCTACTGCTCAGCCAGGGCTTCTGGGCAGTAACTTTGATCAGCTAAATTTTTTTATGTTTGGAGTAAAGTTCTGTTTTTGTAATGTGACTGGTCTTAAATATTTTCACCAGACATTGATGACTATCTTGCATGTGCCAAGATAAAAAGTGCACATATGGAAAGAAAAAGTAGAAAAGTCTAGACAGAACAGCTCATTTTCAATTTTTGTCATTCAGATTCCATAAAATTAGAGACAGTGTTGATAGAAACAGACAGGTTTCTATCAACAAGTAAGGTAGTGCATGCAAGAAGGAACCATTGCTTTGTGAGGAAAACATAAAGGCCAGACGGACGTTTGCCTCACTAGTGGAATGGTATGAAGTGCCTACTGGTACTTTAATGTGACTGGACTATGGGTCATTAAAGCAATCAGTGAACAGTAACATTTAGTTTGAATATTGTTCACAAAAATACATGCAATGTTGACAATGTATCATCAGATTTACCTTGAAAATTGTACTTGGGGATGCAAACTTGGTTGCATCCCTAAGGTGAGCAAAGTGTGGCCAAGCGCTGGTGAATGTCACTCTGTATTTGTGCCATATGTATGACTTGTAACATTAGAACATTTTCGGCATTAGTGCCTGTTTTATACTTAAACAAATCTCATTATTTCTCAAGGTAATAACACTGGGGGGTTTTGGTCGGGTCCTGGAACTGGTAAACACACCTGGGTGGAGCACAGAAGGGAAAATGTGTGAGCTACAACAGAAACTGCAGCCTGAAAGGCCAGTGCTCAATAGTTGATTTGCATTTGCATTGGTCCCAGCAACTTCTTTTAAATATGAAAGCCTCTCCTAGGTCCGAGGGGGTGGGGGTCCAACACGGACACACACAGTTGTTGACAATTCTTTGCAGTTCCCTACAATTTCCCTTTCTGATAAAAAACTCTTGCCGATGGCCCTCAATCGCTAAGCGCACGGCAGCGTTAAGTGTCAATAGCTGTTGAAAATCCCACTTTTCTCCCAGTGAATGCAGACAAAGACCAAGACAACTGGAGTAATGTTATCTGGACAGATGAGTCTAAATCTGAATTATTATGACATCAGAAAAGAAAGCATGGAGGTGGAAGGGTCAGAGTGTGTTAGCTGTGACTAAAAGTTGGAATTATACCTTTTGATCTCATATTTATACATTTAAATCTAATAATTAAGACTTTAAATTACGTAATTGTAATTTCAAAACTTGGAATTATATCCTTGCATCTCATAATTATGACTTTGTACATGTAAATTATAATTTTAATTGTCTTTTATATGACTGAATGACTAAATCACGGAATTTAAAATCAAAATATTGACTGCTTCTCTCAAGTATATCTTTGAAAGTTGAGATACAGACTTTGAATCCCGTTATTGACTTGGAAATCAAAATTATAACCTTTAAACTCCTATATGTAACTTTGGAAGTCAAAATGCTGACCTTTAATCTGCTTCTATTTTTCTCTTTCAGGTGAAGGGTTCGTTTAAAAAGGATTGTTTTCGTCTCAGTTTATGAAGCATTTTGAGGCTCAATTTGAAACTTTCTTTCCTTCATTTGTTTGGCTCCGCCTCCATCACCGAGTTGCCAGAAGCAAAACCAAGACCAGCGAAAACAGACCAGCAGTGGAGGGGCTGGAAGCATATCGGCTGATTGGCCTCTGATCAGCGGAGGAACCGGGTCCCGACCTGCCCAGCGCTGCCTCGGTTCTGTTCCGGATTGATACGTGGCAGAGTACCGAGCATGTCCCGCTCACTGAGCTGAAGCCCCCGCCGCTGAAGCAGAGGAGAACCGAGACGAGGTGAGTTACTGTGTCTGGGTTATTGTATGTGTCAGTGCAGCAGGGGTTGTTTATTCTGTGGGGAAGTAAAAGTTTCACTCGGTGGTCCGACTCCTGCGCCTCCGGGCTCGGCTGGTCTCAGGGTCTCTGCTTCGCCACGTCAGGCCACATGTTTCAGCGGTGGCCGCTCAAGTGTGCGTGGCCTGCTGTTGCTTCACTTTTCTTCAGTTTAATTAACAAAGGAGCGCCATGGAGCAGCACCACGTGTCGGCGCTGGCCCCGCGGAGCCCACGCTGCCTCCGCCCACTGGCCCCACTGTGTCACCCGCCTGCCTCTCCTCAGCCAGGAAACTCAGTGAAACAGCTTCCGTTTATCAGATGATCAATACTTTCTGCTGGCTGACCTGCCCTGCGCTGATCGATAGCTGCCTGTTGCGCTCAGGTTTGGTAATCAGCTCAGAGAAAACTTCCAGATGTTGTTTCTGATCAGCGCTGAGCTGAGCTGTAAGTCAGTAACAGGAAATCTGGAGATGTTTTCAAGATGAGAGGTCACGACAATCCCCAGAAGAACTGCAAGCCCACGAGAAAAGGGAAATGACTAAAAGACGTCTGGGAAACAAACAATTTGGTCTTATTTGCAGTTCTGGCCTGGAGTAGCCCTCAGACAAAATAAAAAAGTGTAATTTACTCAACTTTTGCACTTATTTATAGCTATTTCAAACATGTTCGCATTCACAATTCAAATACCGTGATATATAATTTAGATATTTATTTGAAAACGTATTTAAACCTGCGTTTGTCCTTTTATGCCTTACTTTACACATTATTTGTTTAAAGAAATGAAAAGTAAACATAGAAACTAAAATAAATCAACAAAATATCAAATTTCTTTCACGGCAGAGAGATAACACACCCAAACTATTTCAGTCTTTAAGAGAATGCAGTCAGTTTCACTCTATCTCCACCATCATAGTCGTTTAAAATGACTTTTGTATATTTCATTTTAAACTGAGTCATGTTTTTACATTGTTTCAATTCAACATTTAACCCTCTCCGCGAATTCACTCCATACACAGATGCACACATATTTTTTTCCTTGCATGTATTCTTTTAAAATCTCATCTCTCCTCTTGAATTATTCCAATTTTCAATAAATTAAGTTGATAAACAGTCAAAATGTGTATATTTACTAAGGATTTATAATACACTGTATTTCCATTGACTGTATTCCAAATCAGCTGACTGGTTTAAGTGTTTGGACCAAACAAAATGATGTTTTTTTGTTTGTTTTTTTTTTAGTTTTTATTAGCAGTCTTTTCCCACACACCACAACAGCACTGATACGAAACAAAAGATGGGACAAATTAACCAGATCTGGCCCAGAACGACTCACTTATAGCCTGCATTAATATTTTGCACAAAGAAATTAGAAAGCTGCAGTAAACGTTAGGAAACCGGGACACAATAGGCACCTTTAATTTGTTAGGATGATTAAAATCTCAGGATGAACCTTCCCACCCAGCAGGCAGAGCGAGCATCAAGCTGACCTTTCCACAGATAAATGCAGAAGCTCAGAAGCCCACCTCATCCAGCTGCCTGGCGTTTAGCTTGTTGGCCTCAGGAAACCCACTAAAATCATGCTTTTCCTCCTCTCAATAGTCTTTTACAACCAATTAAGTTCATTTGAGTTTGAGATGATAAATGTTCTGTTGTACTAACAACATTCAATATCTAATAGATTTTAAGAAACATGAATTTTACCATGCGGATGTTTTAATGTCTCACTTCAAATTCAAATAGTAACAGACCATAACTCTTTTTATTAATATTCTGCTATTCAGAAAAACTCAACGTGCTAATGCTCCAAACACGTTTTTTTTTATTTTTTTTTTTGCTGATCTGTTTTAAGATTCAGTGTGAAAACACTCACATTAAATTAAACTAATAGAGCTTAACATAAAGCTGCCTTCAAGTGTCCAAGCTATTAAATATAGGAATATTTCTTCACACAATCATGAAGAGTAGGTAATAAAATCTAAAAATAAAAAAATACTTTTTTGTTTTGAATTTTTAATCACTTTTGTGGATTTTTTTTGAACTGGCAAAACAAGTAAATACAAATATTGACATCTAGTCTAGCAAGAAAAATCTTTAAAAACGTACTTTACAATTATAAACAGTCAGTTAAAATGTGCGGCCATACTTTATAGTAAAAAAAACAACTAATGTGAACGGAGTAAATGTAACCAGAACCACCATACTGTTCGCATAAGCTTATAATGTTTTGCAGTATTTTAGTTACTGAGTCGATTCCCACTCCTCCAATCCATTCCCCCATTTTGTTCCCACACATGTTCAGCTCGTCCTGACCAACTCGCATTCCAGTCTTTGTGCATTCATACTTAACCGATGATTTGTCTTTCAGTTTCTCTTGAAAATAGTCATTTGGATTAATTATTACAATAATGATTCATCCAAATTAATTATTATCCAAAGATTCCAAGAGAGTCTTTAAGTTTCTCTTGGAAATAAAGTCATTGTGATGAATTGTTACAATAAGCACACTTAACGTTTTGATTGTTAAAAATGTTTTGATGTAAATTAGGAAGTTGTAAATTACACCATCTGATTCAAGACAAGACTCTGTCTGGGTTTACTTCCATCAGAAAAACCTGATGGTAAAATTAAAACATGACGTTACATGTTTGATTAGATTAATTTTGTGTGATTAGATTAATTTTGGCCGTAGCTGTATATGGGAGTTTTGTTCTGTTTCATAATCTTGCAGACATGAAAACAGTCTGACACAACTTTCTCTACGCAAGAGGAAGAAATGTGGCGTCTTAATGAAGCTTCTCTGCCCCTGCAGCCAATAGTGTTCATTGTGGTTTGCAGATATTATCTCTAGTATGTGAATCTGCGTAATACACAACGTAGTTACAAGGTTCTTGAGGTCTTGAAACATTTGCTGAAATGTTTAAATCAAACTAATAGAGCTTAAGAGTAGGTAATAAAATAAATCGTTAAAAAAATACTTTTTTGTTTTTAATTTTTAATCCCTTTTGTGGATTTTTTTGGACTGGCAAAACAAGTCCAAAATAAGTAAATACAAAGATTGACATCTAGTCTAGTAAGAAAAAATCTTTAAAAACGTACTTTACAGTTATAAACAGTCAATTAAAATGACTGTTTACCAGTCATTTTAGTTAAAATGACTGATAAACAGTCATTTTATCTTTCACAAACTGATCCAGTTTGAAAAGACACAAACTGGATAGGACACATTGTGTCTTTTCTTCCAAAATGATGCAAGTAAAGCCAGTTGATTGTTGCCGTTTGGACCTGTTCTGTCTGTTTTGTGTACCTATGTCTGGGCCACAGTGCCGTCAGTCAGTCGTTCTTAAGGCTTAATGAAGGTCTTTAATTTGGGTTTCTATAGAACTTGGTTTCTTTTCATTCATTGTCAGACCAGTTTATGACATTTTTCTCTCTTAACTCTTCCCTAGGACTAATTTGGGGCATGTCAGAAATTTCTGGAACTTTTAATTGCTATATATGTTTGATTAAGGCTTTACATCTCTTCTTTTGGCCACGTTCCTATTTTTTTGCACAATATGTTGTCACTGTCCAGGAACAAGGACCGGCTCCTGTGCAGTCTGAAAAAGCACAACATTTTATTTCAGTGTTTTTACAACCTCGAAAACAAAAAATAATATTTGCTCATCCATCCTTTATTCAGTTGTCCATTGTGTATCGTTATTTTCTGCCTCGTATGTTTTCTTCTCTTTTGCCAGTCTTTCCATCTTCTTTTCCTTCTGTCCTTCCATGAACGTTTGTGAGTTTTTGTCTTCCCTGTTTCCTTCACTTTTTTCTTTCTGTCCGTACTCTCCTATGTATCTCCTTGTTTCCCTCATCTTTTCCTTGTGTCCATTTTTTAAGTCCTCTTCATCTTTCCTTCCTGTCTTCTGTCCTTTATACCTTCCTGATGTATCCTTCCTTCTTCACGTCCTCTTCCTTTCTTTATTCTTTTATTGTGTCGTCTCTCTTGACCCCGACATTCCTTCTTTCTGTGCATATTGCCTCTTCCTTGCCTCCTTCCTTCTTCCTGTCCTTCCATTCTTCTCGATGTTTGGTCCTTTCAGTCTTTGTATCCTACTTTGACTCCCTTGTCATTCTTTTCTTCTGTATGTCCTACACCCCTTCCAATATACCACAGTGCACAGGAGGCGGATGAAATCAATTAGAATAAAGCATTGAAAAATAAAAACCCTGTAGAAAGTCTTCTGCAAACGTTGCGCTAAAGTCTCTTAAATGTCTGTTTTTTCCACAATGACACATTGGTTTTGTCTTCAAAAAAGATCAGCAGTCGGTTAACAGATAAGATCCCACATAAGGTTGAGTGTAACTAGTTACCAAAGAGGAAGGGTGGATCAGCCTTTATCAGTGACTCTTTAACTCAGCAGCATGACAGCTGCTAGTGATTAGGTGAGCAAAACAGGCCATAGCAAGACCTGCAGACATTAACCTTGTGTCTCACATGTACCAAGGTGTGTGTTGACTTCCTTTAGTACGATTGCTCACTGGTACTGGTGTGTAAAGGGTTCCTCTCCTGCTAGTGTGGAGAAGGTGGATGGGACGTGAATAGGTGAAGATAGGTTGGGGCTCTGGCTGAGCCAACAAATAACTCCACCAAACTGGTTTGACTAGAAAGGAGTGGGAGGACATTCCCACAGATTTGTTTGCCTCATGTTTACGATGTGAAGCAAACACATGTTAAGGTGATCTGTTTGAGATCTGGTTACTCTGGAACACAGATCTCTTTGGACTTTTCACAAAAGCTCTTCATAACTTTGATTAAAAATAGTAAAGAACAAACTGCTGTTTTTAAATGTGAATATTACAACTGCAGGTTTCAGCAGTTTTTTTTTTTTTGTTGGAATAATTGCACTGAATGTTCCCAACAAAGCGACATTAAAAGAACCAGTGATATTACTTTGGATACAGTTTTCTTCTCATTAGGTTGGAAACTGTCTGCTTTCTTTGTCTGCATCCCACTGAAAAAATTGCATACATCCTATTTTTTTTTAAAATAATTTTAAAAACCTAAAAATAAAATGGTGATTCTTCAAAAATTACATTCAGTTTGCTATAGTAGATATTTATCAAAAAGTCTTCTGCTTGTTAAAACATCAGGTAACACGAGAGGCTCTGAGTGAGTTTGATCTGTTAGCACTAAGGAGAAAAGCGGCTCTTTGGATTGTAAAGTTTGCAGACCTCTGTACCCGTACCATTATACTACCACCACCGTGCTCATCAATGATTCCATATTTACATTCTGACCCAAACATTGGAAAGAATCGTAGAACCAGGCAACAATTTTTCTATCTATAACCGTCCAGTTTTTGTAAGACTGTGTTAATTGTAGCCAACTTGAGTGGCAACCAGCGTTTCTGCCATGTTTCTCATAGAGATATAACTTTCTTTATACCTTGGTGTGATTTATTTGAGCTACTGCAGGCGTGACGTTATGCTTTTTGGCATCCAAGACAAGTCAACCCATTGTCCTGTGACCTCAGACATTAACAGGTCATCTTGTCCACATGACCGTCTCTCACGGGATATATTTGCATAAAATCCCAATATATCAGTAATTTTTTAAATAGTCTTATCTGGCACCATTAGCCAGGTAGCATTTGAACTTAAATCCACTTTCTTCCCTGCTACAATTCTCTGTTTGAACTTCAGCAAGTCGTCTGCACTTCTAGAAGCATAAAACTGAGTTGTTGTTGTTTTTATGCTAGGAAAACTTTTTCTTGTTGCCACAAAATGTGGAGGTTTTTCCAGTGTTGTTTGAAGCTTAATGTAAAAGGGTTTCATCACCTTGATTGACGAGCTAGAAGAACTCCTTTTCTTACTTTAAGACTCTTAAACATTCAGCACATCAAGCCTAAAAGACTTACCTTCATAATTCAGGCTTATAATTTCATTTTGCTTTCTCAGACAAAGTCATATGCTGGCAGTAGATGGACATCCCTTTGCAAGATTAACTTTATTCTGACAAGAAACAATTCTGTGTTTTATTATTGTCTCCTTTGTACCCTACTGTTAATACTTTATACATGAAAATTGATCTGTTTTTATTTGTTTTACCTCAGAAGAATGAACTCTGACCTGGGATTGAACTACTATTAACAATAGAAACAATAATGGCGTATTTCTTTGCATTTCTGTCTTAGAAACATGTAAAATAACAGATGTTATGCAGTGCCGATATAGTGAAACACAGACCATCAAAAGTAAGCAGTGCATGGCTAACCAGTCTTCCAGATTCATAATTCCCACTTCAGATTACTTCCCAGTTAACTTTCCCAATTGGAATGCAATTTCTACCTTCAACAAATGTAAAATATGCATGAAATAATCTTTTTATAGTTGCATGAAGTGCTCCATGTTGTGCTCTGTAACGTCTTTACGCTGATGACGTTTTGTTTTACAGCCTGTTTGAATGTGGTCATGGCTAACTGCACCAGCATGCAGTATGAGCCTGTGGCAGAAATTGGAGGTGGCGCCTATGGGACGGTGTACAAGGCCCGTGATACGGAGAGCGGGAAGTTTGTGGCCCTAAAGAACGTGCGTGTACAGACGGACCAAAATGGGCTTCCGGTCTCCACGGTCAGAGAGGTGGCTCTGTTGAAACGAATGGAGCAGTTCGATCACCCCAACGTCGTCAGGTAGCGTGGTTAAAGGATTTGTTTTTATTTCACTGTGTAATCGGTACGATGACGTCACTGGAGACATGTTTTCCTTGTTGATGCCAGGCTCATGGACGTATGTGCCACCCAGAGGTCGGACGAGGAAACTAAAGTCACTTTGGTGTTTGAGCATGTGGACCAAGATCTGAAGACATACTTGGCGAAAGCTCCAGCTCCAGGATTATCTGCTCACGGCATTAAAGTGAGAACTGACAATAACAGTAAAGTTTAACGTAGTTTAAAAAGCGTTAGCACCACGTAGCTTCAGTTTAGTAACCCTGCTTGTTCTTGCAGGACTTGATGAGGCAGTTGCTGTCTGGCCTGGCGTTTCTTCACTCTAACCACGTGATGCACAGAGACCTGAAACCTGAGAATATCCTTGTGACCAGCCAGGGCCAGGTGAAGCTGGCTGACTTTGGCCTCGCTAAGATCTACAGCTGCCACATGGCTCTCACTCCTGTGGTAAAAACTACTACATCATTGTCCTTTCCGAAACATACAGTGTTTTCTTTTTATTATTTCTATTTTTTTTTTAGAGATTGTCTGCCTCTTTTCTTTAATTTTTGCATTATGCAACATGCAAACATAACTTTATAGTTAAGGTTCTTTGTTAAAGGATGAAAGTTACTGAGTAAATAAGTTAAAATTTTAAGTTATTTAGTGAGTTGTTATACAGTTAAGTAAATAACAGTTAATCACATATTTAGTGTGAACTACTTCATGATCTAAAATTTCATGTTTTATCAAATCCTTTCAGAGGAGAGTCTAGTTCTTAGTAATCTATCAAATACTTCTTAAAATATTACCTACATGCAAAGATGATGAGGTTACAATTGAATGTATTTATTATATTAAAAGTATAATGTTCAACAGTATTCTGTACACAGCATTTAGATGACAGCTGCCATAAATATTGATAAAATGTCATGTTGAAATGTGGAAAGCCAGCAGAGATGATTAAATAATTATTGATGAGTTATCAGATACCTTATTAAAGGTGATTAATTTTCCTGTTTAAATGTAGGAAAAGTTCCCATTTCGGAGCTCAGGCTGTGTGGATGTTTTACGATCTCAGTTCCCACAAATAAGTTTGTTTGTTTCAACCTGGAAAAAATCCACTGCCACAAGATTGGACCTTTAATAGTTTCTCATAGCTTCCACTCAAGAGTATTACGTTCCTTCTTTTTTTTTTCCCCAACGGATCCACACAATTTCAGTCCAGGAACACGGTACAGAAGGATGTTTACGTTTTGCACTGATTAGTGTAATAAATCACAGCAGGTGTGATGTTATGCTGCTGTTGGTATTCATCACGTTTCTTTCAGTGGGTGACAAACGAGGGCTAACAGCCAAATCGGCAGCGCTGTGAGGTAGCACCGCAGCTAAATGCACCCCTCAGCATTTTAGTGGAAATTCAGCAGTTGATGTTTCCCAGTTTTATATTAAAACCTTTTATTTTTTCCATGAAAGTAGATATTTATACTCTAGGAAAATAAAGGTCCCTGAAGATAAAAAAGTTTACAGTACAGTTTGAAGAAAGTCCATAAATTACAATTTAAATGTCCTGTTGTTTATTTATGTCCTTAGATACTCATTATGGTAAGTGTGTGGAAAGATTTCTACTTAATGCTCCTGGACTCTGTGTCTCTCAGGTAGTGACTCTGTGGTACCGGCCTCCAGAAGTTCTGCTGCAGTCGTCTTACGCCACCCCTGTTGACATGTGGAGCACCGGCTGCATCTTTGCTGAGATGTTTAGACGCAAGTAAGTTGCCCGTGGATTAAAGGTGTGAATTTTTTTCTGTGTTTTTTTCGTTTTTATTTGCTGAGTGAATTCTAGTTTTTTTTTTTTTTTTTTTTTTTTTCAACATAAGGACTTGTTCTGCTTTTAATTTATAATTTTGAATCCAGGTGAACTTCTTGAGTCTGAAATAGAGATACACACGATTATGTAGTTGGAGTCTGTGCAGAAATCCTAGAAACGGCAAATTCTGGAATATTTACGTAGCACGTGAAATCTACATAACATCTGATCTCCTGCCTTAGCCTGATAAATGTAGATGATCTATGAACATGACACTCAGAAAAGCTGTTTCACAAAAACTGTGTGGCTGTGCATTTAAAATGGATGTAAAAACGGGTGTTTCTCTCTGGAGCCAGTTGTGTTACAGCAGACATTGATATTTTATCACAGTTCCACTCCTCTTCTAGAGAAGCTCTTCTAAATAATCTTTTGCTTTCTCATCATATTTACAGTGATCTGGACAGTTGAGATACAGATGGGTTTTACATAATCATAATTTTTGATATCATGTTGATGCAAACTCTTAGAAAAGCGATGCACGGGTGAAAGCAGCAAATATTTTGTGTAAAAAGAAACTTGAAGAGCAACATTTCCCAGATGAAGTTAGTGCACATTAGCGCCATCTGGTGGTGAATAATGATATTAAAGAACATAAATGGGTCAGAGACCTAAATGCCAGCGGCTTAATTGCTTTGTCAACCGTTGATGCCAAAGTGATAAACTATTAAGAGTTTTGTTGAAAGGCTCAAAGTTTTCTTACATAATGCAATATACTTGGTGCACCGTTTTATTTGTACTGGACTTATTTTTGATTCAAATGCTTGAGGCCTGTGAAAGAAAATCCTGGTCTAATCGTTTCCGCTTCTGTTTTTTAGACCCTTGTTCTGCGGAGAATCGGAAATGGACCAGCTTGGAAAGATTTTTGAGTGAGCGGCACACACGTTCCCCTCACCTCCCTGACTAAAACAGAGGCGAGCTGCTTATGTATGCAGTACATGTTAAATACTTCTGTGCTCTTTCAGAGTTATTGGCTTGCCGTCGGAGGAGGAGTGGCCGACCGATGTTACAGTACAAAGAAAAAACTTCCTCCCTCTCAAGGCGCGTCCAATCACCGATTTTGTTCCTGAGATAAATGAGCAGGGGGCTCAACTGTTGATGGTAAGCCTCATAACTAAAAATTAAGATTGACATGCTTATGTACTGCATCCAGAGCTGAAATCAAGGTAACAGACAAACTTGTTAAATAAGATGAAGAGTGTGACTGATGGAGCATTTATTTCTTAAAATAACTGTAAGTAAAAAGTTGCTAGACTTGAACATGTGCTTCATTCAGCATTGTTTACGTTTGAGGACTTAAGTCCTCAGCTTGTTGCCCTTCACACCAGATTAAATGGTGCGGGATCTCAAAAACCACTGGAACTTTTCTGGATCATGGCAAATATGGGACACCTAGTTTCATTGTGAAATTCAAATAATAATAAATAGTAAGATTTCTGACTTTACTGCTCTCCCAGCCAGTACTAATGCATTGTGATGTTTCCTCATAGTATTTAATGAATTTATTTCAAACAGGTTGTTAAAAGCAAGAAAACAAGTAATTAGTAGGACAACAGAAGATACTGTGTGCATACATAACCAAGAAACAAATAAGTGGCTTACCACTACTTCTCTGTTTGAAAAGGAGTAAGAAGTGAACACTTATTTAATCCTACTTATTATCATACTGGATAAGTACGTGGGAGGTTTCTGTACCTCCATCCGTGACATTGGGATTTACTTACCTTATGAAATGCATAATGGGATGATGGTGTTGAGGCTTCTGTACAGATTGCAGCACATTGTCTTGTTGCTCAGCAATTTGAACCTCGTGTAGCACTTTCTCTTCACATTTCATCGATTGCTACTGCTCTCCAAATACAATGCAGGGCTTTTTTTTTTTTTTTCAGATTTCTAAGAAACATTTTGCATTTTAACTGCAGCCTGAAAGTTTCCCCAACTCTCTTTTCCCTCCCAGCAACCAGCCTACAAGCAGAATGTGGAGTTGTATATGCAACTGCACTCTTCTACAGGAAACCCACTGTTTTCTGATCTCTACTTGCAAAGTTTCTGAGCGTGACTCATGTTTTTCCATGGATCGTGAATTGTCCAGTTTTAGTTTCTTAAAAAGATCCTGTCACTTTTAACACACTGCTTTCTGACCCCAGAATCTGGCCATGCATGTTCTTCCTGACTTTTAATGTCTACAAGGACATGTCAGTCACATTGAGGTCTTGTGAAACAAAGCGAGATATTATATTACAATTCTAACACTTTTTTGTTTTTCTCCACACAGCAAATGCTGACCTTTGATCCTTTGAAACGGATATCTGCCCTCAAAGCTCTAGATCATCCATATTTCCAGGAGGAGGAGAAAAAAAGCTGAAATCAGACTGGAGAAACACACAGAAGAATGAAACAGTGTCGTTAAGCTTATGATTCTATCAATGCATTTCCCTGTTAGTACAGCCTGTGTTGTGAAAGTTTACTCTGATATTACAGCGAATCAGGAGGAGAAGATAACATTACTGGCTTCTGAACTTTTCACAATTACAGATGTTAAGATTACCAACTGTACCAGTGTTTTTAAAATGCAAGACGTCTGCAGGGACTGGTATTGTCTCATCTGCGGCGCTGCTCATTAGTCTGAATAATGCCCACCCTGATTTTCATAATGTGTTGTGATACTTCTCCATCTGAACCAAGAACAATGCAAGTCTGAGGACCCGTTAGCTATAGTAACGTAGTGACAACCACTGTATTCAAATCATGAGAAAGCAGTTAAAATAACACGCACAATTTAAAAAGTACTGACATGGCTCTGTACTTTTGTCAAAAAGAAAATATGTTTTTTTTTTGTTTGTGTTTTTCTTTTTTTTTTGTGAATTTCATTTCAAGTTTTATTTTGGTTGCACAGGATAAACAACCTGAAACCAACCAGTACTGGGACCACAAATAAATCATACCTGATTCAATTACTGTCAGATACAGTTTGTGTTTTACTTTAACGATGACCTATATAAATGAATAAATGTGAACAATGCATAATGACTGAACCAGACTATTTTTTTCCTAGCACACAATAGATGATACAGAACATAATCCAGAAAGTCTGCAAGATGCCTGTGGTCAGTATTCAAAGCTTTTAGTCTCCAAGCAGCAACCAAATCTAATAATTCATTTGAAATATGTATGGATAAAAATGTTAAATATGTTTGGAAGCTGTTGTACTTGGAGAGAAAAAGTGAGAACATGCAAACTCCATGAAGAAAGACCCCAGGCTGGGATTAAAAGGCATCAGGACTAACAACTGCACTATTGTGCAGTCCGAGGCTTCAAATTGAACCTGCAAATCAGGGCTGTTCTGCTTTAAATATGACGCATTTAAAAAACTAAATACAAGTTACTGACTTAATTTAGTTGAAATTATTCTCTTAAGTTACAAATGCCGACCCATTAGAAAAACCCATTACACCTCACTGCTGTACCTGTAGCTGCCTTTTCAACCGCAGTAGTGAATAGTCCGTCTTTATGATGCGCCACAGTGAACTGGTCCAAGGTAAGTTAATAAAAGACGTTAACTTAATTTACTCTTAGATATCCTCTTCAAACTCTTTAAAAGTTAAGTTTTTAATTAAGGCTAAATTGAGCTAACGCTAGCTAACATCTGGTTTCTGTCCTCTGTAACTGAAGTAGGTATGCGATTTGTAGTTTTCATAAAAAGGGTGGCTTCTCATTTCAATAACGAAGTTCAGGCTGGAATCAGATGCTAACTTCAATGTATTTTTCAACTATAAAGGCTGTGACGGGACTTATTTATGTTGCTGATTGATTGTTTGACAGCATTCACACAATGATTAGGGCTTGGAGATGCCGTTACAAGTCCAAAATAAATTAATTGCTTTTAAAAAACTCAATATTTCTTTTAGTCCATTTCAGGCCTATCATTATTTGTATGTTGTCACCCTTATATATACTGTTTATCAATATTTCTCCTCTGAGTGTGACCGAAAGACAGACGCATTTTCCAAATAAAGCATGAAACCCCGGCATAAATCTCCGAAAAGCCTTGTGGAAGAATGTGCTTAGTTGTGGGCGGGTTGCTTCATATTCTAGGCCGTAATTAAAAATGCTATGTTTAGCGTAAAACCACTACTTCACATAGTGATGGAACATAGTGGTGGCAGCATCATGTTATGGGGTAACCGAGTTATATTGTTAAGGTGGATAAAGTTATTAAGAGTTATAAATACTAGTCAAGTTTGGCCAAAACTTTAAAGGGGGCAGTATTATGTCATTACAGCATAATCAAGTAACTATTTTACATTCAGTTGCTATAAAAATGTTGCATATGTCTTGGTTTATTAGTGTCAGGTTTGTTAGTGGATGTGTATAGGTTTTTATAAAACTCCTCAAAGATCCTATTTATTTTTTTGGCTGCCTGAATGTTTTACCGTCTTTTTTAGTTAGTGGAATGTTATTGGAGTTATCTTGTTGTTTAAATTGTCTCGCTAGTAATTTGCCACTTTTTTTCTCCACCTTCATAATATTTAATTTTAAGTCTAAATAAGGCATATTCAGCTTTTTTATTATATAGTTCATGTAATTGATATTTAAGATTACAAAGTGTTTGACAGAGATGATTTGAGTAATTCTGTACTATTTTTTTTCTCTAACAAACAAATTTCTTTTTCCAACGTTTTTTCTTTCCCATTGTTTTCTTTATTCGTTTTTAATGCATACGCAATGAATTTTCCCCGTATGTATGCTTTTGACGCTTCCCGCACAGAGGCTATATTATCTGTGGAACCAGTATTTACTTGGAGAAAAAAAATTAAGATCCTCCAAAATAGAGTTACTAAATGCCTCATTTTGAAGTAGCATAGTATTAAGTCTCCAACGTCCTCGCCTTTCTTTTTCCCCATTGAAGTCTATATGTAACTCCACTATGCCGTGATCACTTATGATAATTGTTCCTGTTTCACAGCCCATTACGGACTCCACTAGCTTATTAGATATTAAGAAAAAGTCAATTCTAGAATATATGTTATGGCTGTGAGAGTAAAAAGTATATTCTCTCTCGTGGGTTTACCAGTCTCCATATGTCAACCAGATTCCAGTCCCGTGCTAGCATTTGGATTGCAGCCCTGTCCTTAGGTGCTGGTTTCCTCCCACTTCATCTTTAAACTTTGCTACATTTTGCCTCATCACAGCTACATAATTTTCTGAAGTAGAACCAAAAAACCACATTGTTTTCAAAACTGTGTTTAGTTATATTTAGGGTAACATGCAGTTTTAGTTTTCTGTCACACACACCGTTGTGCTTGTAGACCAAGCAGTTCATTCTCATCTGTCCAGTGACTTCTACCACATCTCTGCAGCTACTTCAGCTCAGGGCGAGTAGGAGCAGAATTTTAAATGGTTTTCTTTCAACAAGGCCTTTTTCTTTTGCCAATCTTCCATAAAAGCCAGATCTTTAAAGTGCATGACTAATATTTGTCCGGTCAACAGATTCTCACCTGAGCAGTACATTTCTTGGCTGCCTCTCTGAACAATAATTTTTCTGCCAGGCCTGCCTGTTTAAGTGGATAATTGTATTTTTATAGGTTTACAGCTGTGCCAGATTTTTCTCTTTACAGATAAAGCAGTGAAAATAGCTAAGTGCGAGGTGTAAGGCTATGGATATAGTTTTATAACTCAACTCTGCTTTAAACTGCTCAACAACCTTCTCCCTGAACCGGCCTGCTGTGTGTTCTCTGGTCTTCATGATGCTGTTTATTATTCTCTAACAAACTTCATAGACCCTCACAGAACAGCAAATGAAATGCATTTATCCAATAGGTGACATTTGAAGCCAATTGTTGCAGGATTTCATTTTGGTGAGTCAGAGTAAAAGGGGGTGGAGGGTGTTTACAAATCATTCCGTCACAATATTTCACTAGTTTGTATTTGAAACTTCAATTTCCAGTTAATTACATAACACTCTGTGTATTTACCATGACAAAATTTGTAGAAAACTTAAGGGATGTGAATAAATACTCATCTCATAAAAATATTATCCCACATCTGTGTAAGTGATTCATGTGCATCATAAATTAATTCAGTCTGATTCATGTTCTTAAAGCACATCTTTTCTCCTTCATCTCAGCCATGTTCCTTTTCTCATACACGTCACAAACTTTTATTACTATTGTCATCATCCCTCCGTGAATTTGTAAAAGATGCCTCATTATTCAGAGGAAAATGACTTTGTTTTTCAGAGGAGAGAGCAGGAGCTCCGCTCACAGAGAGAGCGGCTAGACAGAGCTAGAGACAGCAGATGCGCTGGCAGGAGTAGAGCTGAGGTGGTTCTTTTTTCTCTCTCTCTCTCCTCTCTCTCTCTCTCTCCCTCCTGGCTCGTTTGTTGTAACGGTGCGGGATAAAATCAGATGAACGTGGGCAAGGACCACCATCGCTGCTGCCGCCTCACAGTAAGCCCCCCATCACTTCCAGCCTGATTGCCGGCGCTGCATCCTGGTTGTGCAGCAGGATAACGACGAGGTGGCGGAGAGCTGCAAGGCTCAGGGGCAGCAGGAAAAAGAGGAGGGAGGAGGGAAGAAAAGGAGGAGGGGCCGGCTTTTGGTGAGCTAGTGGGCTTCCTCTGCCTCACAGACACATTTTATTGACTTGCTAATTGGATGAGGCTCTCGGAGGAGAGGATGCAGTGACCAAGAGGAGCCGCTCTCCAGAGGAGGGATACAGGCGGAAAAAGAAAGCCCTGCCCGGGCTCCCTGAATCAGCCTACTTAATCTCCTTTTTTCTTCTCCTGCAGACATTACAACAGATGTTTGCAAGCATCTCTCAGTGACCCTTACGTCGGGCTTATAATTTTATGGATGACATTGTCGAACGGAGGCTCCTGTTGCCAGACGCTTCGTGACAAGTGAACCATTTCGCCTTTTTTTTTTCCTGCTCGTTTTTCACCAGTTTTTTTTTTTTTATTATTATTATTATCTCAGGCTCATCTACTGGAGCTATTTTTATCAGCCTTCTTTAATATGCCATTTGATATGAACGGTAATCTGATGGCTGGATGAATTCTTCATAAGACCAAAGCTTCATGGAGATGTGAATGGATCTTCAGGAAGAGAAAATGAAGGTATGATGAGAGGAAAATTTAAGACATTCTGTACTGAAGTGGCTTTATTTCACCTAAAATAATTCAATCTATTTAATCAACTAAAGGTATTGCATGTTTTCAGGCTTTTTTGTTTGAGGGGCTATTTTTTTAAAATAGAAAATCAGATCTATAGAGGAAGGATTATGAATGAATCAGTGACAGACAGCATAGTAACAATGTGTACTGAAGAGGATTAATGAAGGCATTTAAGAAAACAGTGTAGACTTGTTTAAGCACTGGGTCAGCACCTTGAATATATTCAGAAAGATTAGCAATTCAACTCATACACAACCCTCTCAATCAGATTTCAAAATGAGAGTAGCATTCCTGTCAAGTTCACCCAGTATCAGTCTGATCTCTCACGCCTCTTGTGTTTCCTCTGCCTCAGTCCTGCCATGACTGAGGTGTGCAGATGCTGTGAGGTCAGAGAGCAGGTGCCACCGTGCTCAGGTCTGCCGTCTCAATGAGCCAAGCCGGCAGCACGCAGAAACGCACCACCTACCTCATCTCCCTCACTCTGGTGAAGGTTGAGGCCGTGCCAGAGGATGCTGCAGGGAGCCAGACGGAGGGCCTTCCAGAGGGGGAAGGGAGCCCTAGGAAGAGGAAGAAGGAGGAGGAGGTAGAGGTGGAGGCAGAGGAGGACGAGAAGCAGGCTGTGAGAGATGTCCCCGAGAAAGAAGGATCTTTGTATGTGGAAGTGGAGCAAAAAGAAAAGACACAGGTGGAGGAGGAAGTGGAACAGGTGCACGGAAAGACTGAAAGCAGGGAGAAGTCTGAGAGGAGGGAGATGAATGCGCCCCAGAAAGACATAGTACCAGTTGGCAAGAGCAAAGATGCATCTTTTGCACAACCACCTGTAAGGCAAATGGTCAAAGTGTATGGTGGGACAATGTCCGAGGGAAGCATGCGCAGGGAGGGACCCCGCTCGGATGCCTTACGCCCCAAGACAGAGCTCTACCGGGAGCCTCCCATAATGTTCCTGAAGGGTGAAAACGGAGCGGACTTGAACAGCCGCTCGCGCTGCAGCCTCCCCTTCACTGTCCCGTCGCAGATTAGTCAGCCTCCTCCGGTTGTGATGCGTTCTCATGCAGGAGGGAACTCCTCTTATTCCAGGGAGCTCAGAGAGACCAACACAAGCCTGTATCACCCGGCTAAAACTCTGGATCGAAGGGACAACCGCATCGGGGACCAGTCTCCCTTAGTGGCAGCTACGACTCTGGGGCCTTACAGGGCGTCCTGGGCGGACAGCGACGGCAGAGGCACGCTCATCCGGCCCGGAGCTCCCATCAGCGGAGGCTTTTCGGGCGTGATGGCCCGGGAGAGCCCTCAGGGGGAGAGGTACAAGGCGGTTTCCGTGTCTTTACCCGCGCCCCCCGCCCCCGACGTTTGCAGGCCTCCAAGGAAAGGAACAAGTTGTACCCTTGACAATGTTGACCTGCACTCCTACTGTGAAGACCCGAGGAAGGCGAAGGAGAGCCAAGGAGGAACAATCCAGCGGGTTCCCCCTCCTCGCGATCGCAAGATGCTCAAGTTCATCAGTGGGATTTTTACCAAAAGTACAACAGGCTCACCAGGCGCCAACACCACACCTCCTCTCTATCCAGCTGTGGAGAGGGGTTCGAGTGAGGAGGAAGGTAAGGCAAGCTGCCTGCATGACTGGAACATTACCAGCACATTTTGTAGAGCTGAAAACATCATCATCTGCAGGAAAAGAGTATTTCTGAATCCCTTTCCTGTCTTAAGTTGGAAACCAACATACTCACAATGGCCAAAATTATTTCTGTCTGTTTAGAACAATGTGAAATACTCACTTTTAAAGAGCATTCGTGTTAAGAAGTGCCAACTATGGCTGTTTTTAAAAGAATAATAGGTTAACTAGGCATGAGTTGGTGAATCCTATCAAGGTATACCCAGGTTTTAAAGTTATGGTTTCAAAAAATGCGTTTAAAATCATCTTAAATATACCAGAGAAAGAAAATGAGTGACAATTGTTTTCTCTAGCCTTATGCAGCCCAGAGCAGCAACGCACTGCCCCTCCCCCACCTGTTGCTGCGCACTACTGGTGAGCTAACTTACAGAAGACTCCTATTATTCCCTCCATTTTTAAAAAAGAAAGAAAGCACCAACCATCTTTCTCTCATTAGGGTATCACTAAAACTAGAGTTGGCATACTTCAAATGACGCGTGTGTTAAGCAGCCCTCTGCAGGCTAGCTGTCACTGAGAAATCAGTGTTACTCCATAAAGAACAGAAGAACAAAAAAAGTACCTTTTGCGCAATAAGCACAGGCAGGTAGAAACTTAACACTTTATTTTGTATATTAAAATCCAAATAGCAATAATAAATTTTTCTAACATTATTAAAGTCCTAAAAAAGTTGTTTTTGTGTGGAAACTGTTTCAGATTAATGCAGTTTGATCATTTTACATTCCTTTATGTTTGTGTGAATGGCATGAAAAATAAGTATTTTTAAGGTTATAATCTCATATTAGCTCATGCTTTATGTTAGGACAAATATGCTGTAACTGAAAGCTTTACATGTGGAAATATGCAAGAACAGTAACATGAATGTACAGCATAAACTGCCCTTGTTTCCCTCAAACGTTTCTACTTTTCCTCTCCGTCTTTGTGGCTTCATAGTAATTTCACTGGAAATGCAATCAGATCTAAAATCAGATGTGATGAAACAAAGCTGTTCTGATATTGAACACTGAAACAATTCAGTGTTGCTCCATTAAGAGCTGAGAGATCCGTATCGCTTTGCGATATATGTTTTTTAACATATTTTTCCTTCTTCTTTCTTCTGACATTCAAATATCTTTCCAACATGTCACAATGGATTCAGTCTTATTAATTCATTTATTTCTGAACTAGATCGTTGCATCATAAAAAATGTTGTGTAAGAGTAAAAATATTCTCTTTCCAGCTGTTCTAATTCATTGATGTGCTTTTTTCATTAGGATTATTATATTAGATATTTTCCGTAGCCTATCAAAAGAAACAAAGTGAATATAGCCTTTAGATTATTTTGGCTCTGTCTTACATTTGGGTGGTTTTTGAAGATACACGGCTTTAACTAAATAATTAAACATCTGGTATAAACAGTACGTGTACTGTATATATCAGTACACGTTTCACACATGATATAGCAAAAAACTGATAGCATTACTTAATGTATTGCTTATGCAGACACTTTGTGCTGAGGAAGATTAACTCACCTCGGCATGATGGATGCTTGAAGCATTTTATCATAGCAGATAAAATGCCTTTTAATTAATCTGTCAGTTTTGGGGAACCTGTTTGTGATTGTGTTTAAAACATCAAACCTTAAGCCCAAGTTGTTCAGGCAATTATGGGGAAAGAACAAAAGCACAACATCGCAGCAAAAACTAATTTATTCTTTCCTGGTGCAGTAACAGACTGCATTTTATTTATCCATTTTCAAAAGTAAAATAAGTGTGTCGCATATTAATATGAACTGAAGTTTTGAATGAAAAGGGCTAGAAGGAAGAAAAATCTTAGATAATATACATACACTTACTAAAACATGAGCAACTACACATCAACAATTCACAGTTTCATATGCACCGGGGGCCAGCTGCCTTTTTCATCCAAAGAGCCGCTTTTGCTCCAGCTACTACAGAATGAAATTTGTCTAGAGCTACAACAAACACAGATTTTATTTATTTTTTATTTCAAAAGCTAGGAAATTTAAATTAAATTTATTTATTTTCTTTTCTTTTTCAAATTTGAGAACAAAACAAATCATCTAACTTTACAATAGAAAAAAGCTACTCTGTAGAATCCAGCAGAGATCAACTAAGTGAGCCTTTTCCACAAATATGGAAAATTAGTAATTATAAAGCACAATATTTAAAGGAAAAAAAATCATTAACTTTGTGCCACTGATGTCCTTCTGCTGTATATTTTATGCAGATATTACATAAAGTTCTACATAAGAAATGCTAAAACCACCCTTTACATTTTATTGTTTGAGCCACAGTGGAGCAAACTCCTGATATATGTGACAGAACTTGATCTGCTTTATTTCCTCATCTTTGTTGCCACAATCAGAGTTTTCTTAGATACACAGAGACAATAAACAGTGTGACAGAGGTTTGAAAAATTTCTGAGACATCAGTAGAAGTTGATACTAAAGTAATTCAGCCACAGTCTTCATTTGCCTCTGTGTTTTACAAAGAAAACCTGTTTAATTATCAACTTTATCTCCTTTGATTTTGGCGAGTACTTTCACTATTTTTGCCCCATTCTGCTGAATTACACAATTATTACTCAAACAGACACGGCTCATGACGAATTCATAGCTTTTTAATAAAGCAGACAAAACGCTGCGACTGGTTCAGACCTAAAATGCATTCGTCACAACAATATCCTAATTTTCCACTGTTACACCGAAATGACCTGAGACAAAAGAGCACGGGATTTGAGTGAGCTCTGGATATAATTTGTCGGGGGTAAGTGGGACATGAATAATTAAGGTTGGGGATACACAGAGCAGTGTTCATGGCAGGGCGAAGGGAGTGGGAACCTGCCACTTCCTGCTCTGTGCGTGGGGTTAATCAGCCTTCAAATGGAGCCTATTCATTTGTCAGAGGCATGTTGTGTTTAAATGTAAGTAAAGCGGTTGTCAGCAGCACGGTCACGACAAGCCTGGCTCCACAGAATAAACACCCAGTGTTTCTCTCAGACGACAGAGACACACTAACAATCTAATTTGTCCCAAAAATATCGGTGAAAGAAATGCGCCGAATCGTTGTGCGTGCACAGGTGGACATCATGTCTGAGTGCCTCTCACTCAAATAGCTGTCTCCATGAGAGACCGCTCATTGTATGGATACCCAGACTGGAGGCTTCTGGAAAACGGAGTTACCATGGCAACAGCAAGCAATGAGAGATGCTGCTCGGTCTGTGCTGTGACGCTCTCGACGGGGGCGATCTGGGCGTGGGGATCGCCCAAAGATGGAGAGAGAGCGTGAGGGCGATGGGAGGGGGGCGCTGGGTTGGTTAAAGTTAGACTCTGGCTCCCCGCGGAGCCGGGCTGACGCCGCCACTCCGCCCAGAACATTGTGACCCAACAGTTTTCTCAGTGTGACTACGCATGCTGTATCTGTGTCATTGGCTCTGCTGGTACAGAGCAAGAATGCACATCTGGAAGCAGTTTCTCAATGTTGAGCAGAATATGTTTGTTTTTCAAAGCTGCAGCCTCTCATCTGCAGGTAGACAATGTTCATTATGGCTCCGTCTGAGGATTTCAGTCGCTTACCAGAATCAGTGTTGGTTTAAAACACTTCAAATATTCCTAACACATTATGGAGTGTGGAGCAAAAATCTGTTCAGATAACTTCCCTGATATACAATTCCTTTGCAACAGTATTAAAGCTGCAGTTTGTAACTTTTATTAAAAAAGTGTGTTTTTACAAGTTTGTTAAAACATGTAAAAATTAAGTATAATATAAGATGGATGATCTGTAAAAAAAAAAAAAAAAAAATCAAGCTCCTCCACCTCTTTCCTGAGCTACTATTTCCAGAAATTTATTTCTCCTGGTCAGAAACAACCAATCAAGAGTAAGAGAAAAATTTTAGGATCTTAGCGCTGCCAATCAATTATCTGTGGAGGAAAAACAAATTACAATTATTTTATTTTTTTAAATTTCCTTTATCTAGATCTCATTTTCAAGGGGGGCCTAGGCAGAAATCCGCATTCAGAAAAATCATCACCGTCATCAGCCATGCTAACTAGCCTGAGCATTCATGATAGGCTCTGTTGCTGTAGCGAAGCAGAGAGCAATGATATTGACACCAACCTTTGAGAACTGGACTTTGACACCCTGTAAATTATGTTGAGCGTGAGCCCAAAACCGGGTTTAGGCCACAGCGTCAGGGTCGGGGTTTGGGTAACTCATCCACTGTTAGTGTGGCCCAGTCAAAGTGCAGGCCAAAATCCAAAGAAAGAAATCAAACTGATATTTACAGTTGATCTACATGCAATGAAGCTGTATTACTAAGATGAATGGTTGGAAAACGTGAAGAAAACTTGCAACTGGAATTGCTGTCAAAGGTAAATACAAAGTGTTGACTCTGAGGGGCCGATCGCGAATAACTTTGTCAGGCAGTACATAGAGTCAGGCAGATTGAAACGTTAGGGACCATTTAGGTGTCAAGTTTTTCTTTTGCATGAGCATCAGGTTGCTATGACGATTTACTTGGAGGATCATCATTCAGCCACTCATCCATGGCTGCCAAATAAGTTCAGTGTGATAACGTTTTTACACACCAGAAAATGTGGGATATAAGTTTGGATATAAAACATAGTTTGTGACTTTTAAATGATCTTAGTCTATAAGCATAATTTAAAAAAAAAAAAAAGATTTATTTGGTCTTACTCAAAATAAATAAAAAATAATCATGATTACTCATTCTCCCAGAATGCTGGATACAAACGGATGAGTGGCCAACTAACACCAGGAGGTGCAGGAGGATTGTAACTAATCAGAAAACACGCTGTTGGACCAAAATATCTATGAAACACTCATAGATTTGCAGTATCACATTCAGTCCAGACGCATCTAAATGTTTGGCTATTCTTTGACTAAAAGTAAAAATATTATAAATGCTGACAAAGTCGCTCATGTTTACACTTGTAATGATTTATTATGAAATAAATCACTACCAAAACCTAATTTTGGTCAAGCAAAATTAGGTTAATCACATAATTTACTCATACAGGTTTAAGGTAAGAAAAGGGGTCGCTCAAAATCTCTGCAGACCCCACACATCCTGGACACAAACTATGCAGACCTTTACGCTACAAAGCACCATTTCCAAAAACCAGCTGCTACAGACACTGTTTCTCTGTTTATACTTTATGTCTGCAGGCTGTGAGGTCTTGAAAACAGAAGTCAAATTCCTTGTTTGTCCTCACAGCCAATAAAGTATCTGTGCATCCATACTGTGAATCTTCTATTGCACCACCAGCCCAAAGGTGCTCTGTTGGATTGGGATCTGGTGACCATTCAGGTCACTGGAGGACAATGAACTCACTGTCATATTCAAGGACAGGTTTGTGATGACCTGAGCTTTTCAACATGGCTCATAATGCTGCTAAGGGATAGACATGGTCAGCAGGATACTGCGGCAGTAATATTGTGGTGTTTATTAGGTGGTCAGATAATAATAGGGTCTCCAAAGTGTGTCATGGAAACGTTGTGTACCTCGTTAAACCAGCAGAAGCAAATGAATGTTTTTCCCATGTATTTTGCTGAACTTGTATGAACTATAGCTTCAGTTTCTTCCTCTTAGCTGGGATAAACAGCGCCATGTGCGCTCTTCTGCTGCTGTAGGCCATCAGATCCAGCTGTGTGTGCTACACTATGAGATACACAAATATATCTTCTTACACCGCAGAAATACAAAGCAGGTAATCAATGGCATAAAGACAGAATTAGAAACATTTAAAAACATTTTCCTAAGGAAGCTATAAAATCTATACGAGAACACAAAAATCAAGATTAGCATCAGATTTAGGAGCTCTTGGAAAAGTTGAATGGATCTGAACAGCTTTGAAGTTTGCTGAAGAGAAAAGTTAAACAAGTGAATTGATGTAGCAACAAGCAGCTATAAAAGTAACTAAGGAAGAGAGAGTTTAATCAATGTCTGGGTGAGGTCCAAACCTAAGAAATTTTACTGTTTCAA
The DNA here is from genome assembly GCA_903067095.1 of Girardinus metallicus. Lineage (NCBI taxonomy): Eukaryota > Metazoa > Chordata > Actinopteri > Cyprinodontiformes > Poeciliidae > Girardinus > Girardinus metallicus. The sequence continues at coordinate 28,623 of CAEGAE010001316.1, forward strand.
GTATTGATTCCCCCTTTTTGATACCAGCCAGTTAGTTGTGTGCACCAGCCATTACAGAAGTTTTCCTTCACCACTGAAAGAGTTTTGGGGGGAGAATGGCCTCTGACCTAACATTTAGTTTTAACTAAAGGGTCGTAGTACACAGAAAAAGCGCTACGATAAACCCCCGACTCATTACTTTTCTCAGATCGCTCTTCAAACCCAGTAACAGGATCCTCCTGGAGGCATTATAAACCTGTCCAGGTGTACCTCACCTCCTGCTCTTTGACCTCTGAAGACAAGTGAGTTTAATGGATAGTTATGGTTTGATAAAGCAGCAACTTCCCTAAGCTGAATGCACAACAAAACAGGGAAATTATTATCATCGCACATAAGCAGTAAAGTAGACGGCAATAATCTCACACTTGTTGATTCGGATGACACAAAGCACATCCCTAACCAGTTCAGTTCAACTATCAAACTGTAATTAGTCTGATATTTTGATTAAATAATAATAATAAAAACCAAGCAACAGAGCACTAGAATGTTTCCACATGGTTTTCTTACCTTATGCTGTTCCAACCAAACACAAGAATCATTTATTATGAGCTGTTAACGTCCCGTGTAAGTGTTGGTTATGAGGAGGTTTTTCATGTAACGTAAAGGCTCTGAAGAGCCGGCACATGAAATGACCTCATTCTCGTTGAGGCACATTTCTGCCTCCACTCAATAAAGTTGCACAGAAAAAGTCAAATCCCTCCAGTTATATTTTCAAACTCAAAAAGATATTTGATCCAAAAACAGAGCCGTAGCTTTTCCGTAAAAAGAAACCACATTATTGGAGTAAATCTTATTCTGTATAACGTAAGGTTTTCTTTCAGAGAATAAATCTACAAATTCACAAACAGCATAATGCGATCTACTGATATAGCACACAATATAGTAAACAAAGGATCCCAGGCTTTAATTAGAGATTATCAAAGTTTGTTTGCTGAACAAGCAGCTGTATACTATTTTGTGTTCTTTTTATCTTTCAGAAATCAGTTTTTATTCTGTTAATAACAGAACATCAAGCGAAGCACTGCAGACTATCGACTAAATTAAACTAAATTAATTACGACCCCCTCGGCTGACTGATTCCTTTTGCTTTCAAGCTTTAAGGATGAATAAAAAGAATAAGGCCCTCATTGTTGTAGATGGGTAATTTTCCATAATGTCTAAGAAGTAAAACCCAGTGAAGACAAGCAGATATCCTGAATGCTCTCTGCCTGATAGAGACTTGAACCTGACTGACTTTACGGATGGATAAGAGATAAAGGCGCTTCATCCTCTCTGAATCCTGCTGGTGAGATTTGACCTCTCTGACCCTGCGTGCTGCTGACAGCAGACAGGCGGTCAGGAGGATTGGCAGAGTTATCCACAAACTCTGGGATCAGTTTACAAAACATTCCTGCCATTTTTCTGCTGATTACAGTGGATGCTTCCTCTGAATAAAACCCAACAAACTCCTTTTTGTTTGGCAGGTTTGTTATAATTAAATTAGTTTGTTTTTTTATTTAATTTTCTTTAAGAGTAAAAACTGAGTATTTGACTCCCTGCTTTTACACAAGTTCAACTACTTTAATAAATTTTCATAACTGCATGTTTCCTAAATAGCTTTGGTTTGAAATGTGTCAGTCTGAAACACAACCGTGAAATCCTGCTCTTGTAATGGCCATAAATCAGGAACCGCGAGATGAAACTGATTCAATCTGACAGGATCGCCACACTAATTTGACTCTGTGGATCAAAGGTAATCTGACTACATCAAGCACATTTCAGACGCCAGAGAGGTCATTATGGTGGTAATTGATTGAGGTCCTCCACACATTTAAGGCTAGAAGACAAACACATTCAGCTGTGAGCGTGGAGTGAAGAACATTGGAGCTTTGGAGGAATAGATCTTTACTTAATCAAGAGTGTACATCTAGAGTTTAACAGTAGGATTTCTTGTTTTCACTCTGAGGTTTTGATCAGGCATTCTCTTTGTACTCTGACGTCTGGTTTTCCCCCGAGGCGAGACACGGTATGGAGGTGGAGGGAGCGCCTCTGATGGAGGCCATTAATCCTCAACTCAGCCGTCTGGGGGTTCGATTCCTTACGTTTTCCTCCATGTCTTCTCTTTTTGCCTGTTTCCTGTGTAGCAAATAAATACTGAGTCCTGTAGAGGAACACAAGAAAGTTGGGAAAGTCGGAGTTCTTTGTGTGGTTGTCCGTTCTGTCCTATAAGTTTAAACTTAGTTTTTTTATTTTCCTGTAAATAAATCTAAAATAACCATCTAAACTACATGTGTCAAACTCAAGACCCGTGGGCCAAATCCGGCCTGCCGTAGCTTTTCATGTGGCCCTCTAGATTCTAGACTAATCACCAAGTGTGCTTAAACATCGTGTTATCAATCAAATCAATGCAGTTTTTATTGGTTTGCTGCCAAACTGTATCAATCAGTCCCTCCAGGTTCTTGCAAATTATTATGGAAATTCACACAAAATCAACAAATCCACGCACTTTTTTTGTGCTAGTACAGTTTATTACAGCTTTTTCTCAAAAACTGTCAAAATCTTTACTTGTACTAAACAGCTCCCTCAGTCTTAATTGATGTCAGATTATAGTCCACGATCTATACAGTGAGCAATAAAAAGTCACATTTACCATCATAAATAAGCACAAATATTGCAAATATTTCCGAATTAGTACCACAAGCACTTTGATTTTTATTGCAAAAAAATAAAAAATTCTGGAGGGACTGAAAAGATGGTAATTTTAAGAGTTTATTAGTATTTTTAACGGGTTTTATCAACATATTCTGGCACGAACGGCCCTTTAAGAGCATTTATGATCTTGATTTGGTCCAAACGATAACAAGTTTGATCTAAACATTTAGTGAAGCTATTTCACCCTCTAATGTGCGAGTTCACTCTACTGGTCGTTGTAAATATTAACTAGAACTGTGGGAGCAGGTAGCAGCACAAAACTGAACTTTGACCTCTGAACAAATTCAGCACTTTGTCGTCTAACACTCAGTTCTTCTGCTCACATTCTGCATCTTGTGACATACTGAAGTAACGTATTTAAATGGCAGTACTGTGCTTCATTTGCACATAATAACTCCGCTTTTTCCTCTGTTTTGTTGCTGTCAATCTCTGTCCTCAGTCGTTTGCACCAGCAATCAAGAATGGACCATGAGTCAAGCTGTTCAAGAGCTTCATCTGGTAAGCTTCAGGCCACCGGGTAGCTTTTGCGAACCTCTCCGTCTGACTTGATGCTGGATTGATGTTTGTCTGCGTGTGTGTGCTGCAGGGTGTGTTGGGGGGTCTGTGCAGCGGGAAGTCTGCCCTCGTCCACAGACACTTGACAGGAAGTTACCAGCCGGAGGAGAACGCAGAGGGTCGGTTTAGCGTCCCTTCATCTGCAGCTGTCTGATTTCCTCGAACGCTGATGCTTCAGTGTGTTTTAGTTGGACTTTATGTAACATAGCAACATAAAGTGATGCAGTGATCATTAAATGGAGTTAAAATTATACATGGAAAGAGCAACTTGCACTTGTTATCAGGCTTTATTAGTTTGAAACAAATAAATGCAACAGATTCATAGTTTCATTCATAACAAATTTTAAAAACCTTGTATAATTTTTCCTTTCCCTGTCACAACTATTAAAGATTAAGTCCCATAAAAATACACTGAACTTCATGGTTGTAATATGAAAAAATATATGCAGTATTAATACTTTTGTAAACAGTGTACACAGTTTTAATTATATTAATATATCCAGTTGAAAAGGATAACGATAAGAGGTAATGAATAGAATCTGTGCTGCTGCTGCCCAGGGCGGCAGTTCATTAAGGACGTGCTGGTGGACGGACAGAGTCACCTGCTGATAATCAGAGAAGAGACGGAGCCTCCTGGGCCTCAGGTATGCTGCAGACTGACCTAACCTGCTGCAACAATGCAAACATTTCCCGGTACACTGATTTCTGCTTGTCTTCTTTCTCATCTCTTAGTTCGCAAGCTGGGTGGACGCCGTCATTTTGGTCTTCAGCTTGGAAAATGAGACCAGCTTTCAGGAAGTTTACAAATTCTACCACCAGCTTTCTCTGCATCGGCCCGTCACTGAGATACCTTTTGTTGTCGTCGGCACTCAAGGTAAGGCTCTCCTATTCCACATCTGCTCAAGATGGATACAAAAAAAGATTTGTTACAAGAGATAGCATTTATAATTTGAGAGGATCTCAGACTTTAAAAAAGCCCAAAGTCAGAACTAAACAAATTGAATGTTGTATTTGTCTTTGTGGAACAAAGTTGTGGAATAATCTGTCTATAAAAACCAAAGAGAGTAGACAAATTTTTACTTTTAAGAAAATAAAGAAATATTTTCTGCTGCTGCTACACCTGGATTTCCCCCTTTGCAGGACAATAAACCTTCTATCCATCTGTATGGATGGTTGATAGATGCATAGTTACTGATGGCACAGCGAATTGACTTTTGAGAGAAAGGGTAGATTATATACGATTATTTTTCTTCGAGTTACTCTTTTTCATTCAAAACTTTTGTTCATATGAACATCTGACATGTTCATTTTAAGCTGTAACTACATAGAATATTTAAAATAATAAGTCAGTGCTTGCTGTGTGCCTTTTCCAGATAAGATCAGCAGCACGAACCCCAGAGTGATTGACGACGCCAAGGCGAGACAGCTGTGTTCAGATGTGCGGCGCTGCACCTACTATGAAACCTGCGCGACTTACGGCCTCAATGTGAACAGAGTCTTTAACGATGGTGTGTGTGCCTAGACCTGGATGATATTTTTTCCGTTTTTAGAGCTAGATTTAAGCTTTTTTTATTATTATTATTTCCATTCAACAGCTGCTCAGAAGATCATGGCAGCCAAGAAGCAAGCCGCTTTACTGGCTTCCTGTAAATCTCTTCCCAACTCTCCCAGTCACTCTGGAGGCTCCACTCCAGTGTCTGGTGTCTTTCCAGGACAGGTAAAACCACATATAACGTCCTGCATGTACGTTCTCGGGGAGGATTTCTCAGATATTGAAAGAGCAGCTGGATTAAAATCGTCTCCCTCCTCCGCTCTGCTCCGACTCTCTCCTCTCTGTAGGCCAGCAACGGCGGCCAGAGCAGCGATTACTCCTCGTCGCTTCCCTCCACTCCTGTGATCAGCCATAAAGAGATCGCCAGAACTCTGAGGGGGGAGAAAGGCGACAGCGGTGTGCCTGGGTCGGTCCGGAGCGTCCGCAAGCGCACACCCAGATTTGTAGTGAGTTCTGCTGAAGCCTTTGATTTTTATTTGTGTTTTTTTTTTTCCAACATAAATCAAAATAGCTCTACAAAGTTGATTTATTTCAACCGTTGGTGTTAAAAAGCTAAGCTCAATTATTATCTAGATTTATTACACCCATATTAATATTTCAAGTTTTATTACTGTTAATTTTGATGATTACGGCTTACAGCTAAATGAAAGTACAATATTCTGTTTCACTGACAATTAGAATATTAAACAAGACCAATAAAAAAGTCTCACCTCGTTTGGCTGAATTAACTGGAATAAGACATTTCAGAAATGTCTGTGAAATCTGTGATGGGTTTCTTGAATGTCCAGTCCAAGTCACACAGCCGCATCTAGTGAGGTCACTTCCTGCCCTTTGACTTGGCCCAGGACTTTCCATTTTCCAATTTGAAGCCAGTCCTTGGTGGATTTATGTGTTTTGGGCCATTATCAGGTTGCAATGTACAATTATGCATCAGTTAAATTTTTTTTAGTAGATGGACTCATATTTTCCCTTAAGAAATACTCTCTTATACGCAGTAAGATTCCTGCTGGATACTACAGTGTGGTGTTGCAGCAAAGCATTCCCAAGTCATGATACTTCCACCGCCATGCTTCACAGCTGGTATACACTTCTTTTCTTGAAATGCTGTATTTATTTTTCACCAAAAATGTTCTCTCTTCTGTACTTAAGCTTATCTGTCTACAGAGCAGCAGCACAGAAGTATTGGTTTCCATTTACGATCTCATTCTCAGAAACATAATGTGCAGAATGACGACTCTCTTACAATACCACTTTAAACCCCTCATCAGGCTCAAGTTGCAGCATTTTGTTTTTCACTAACGATATTCCCTTCATGTGTAACTGATGTGAAACATCAGGGTGAGATTTAGCTCAAGTGGGGATATATGTGTGGGTGTCCTTTATTTGTTAGTTTGGTTATTTTTTTTCCATTAAGCTATAAACCTTTATTTACTCTGTTGTTATTATTTAGTCATGTTATTTAAATTTCTGTCATTAAGATTTCTTTTAAATGTCTATAACTCCTAATACGTCAAAAGTTTTTATTATTTAAATGTTTTTCCTTGACTGTATGTATCTTTGGGGTGTAAGTGTAAATCTGAGCCTATAAATATGACCCTGTGAATCTGCAATTAACTCAAAGTTGTTCACTGAATCTTGTCTTGAACTGTAGTTAAAGCTCCAGCTTGCACTATAAGTCCATGCTGACAAAAAACAACACAAAAATCTTTAAGAGACAATATTAACATGCCGTGTAAAGGGTTGATCAGAACTGTAGCTGTAAAAACAAATCAAAAGTACAGAAGATTTGCTGCTGCGTCTGTTCAGTGCCAGCCTTTCCAGTCGTCAGAAGCCAGATGTCTTTGTTCACCACCTTATTTGCCTCTATGAAGGTTTATTCTCTCTTGGGCTTACTGTGTATTGCTTAATGTGTAAGTTATGTAATCTGAACTTCTTTTGATTACATAGATGTATTTCACTTGTTTATTGAATAATAGCCCCAACTAATGACTCCTTTCCTGCCAGTGATGCAGCCTTTCCCTCCTCCCTTGTGTGCAGGGACGGAGAGGCAGCGACTCAAACAGACGGAGTGCAGACTTTAAGGGCGACTTTGGCAGCGGGCGATTCATCCCCATCAAACAGGTAGGACACGGATTTGTGTGCGACACAGGGGCAGATAAGATGTATCTGATGACCCTCGGCTGAGGACAAGGCACCAGCAGTCGCCTCAGATTGTGTGAAGCCAGTTTCATCATGTTGAGTCATGGCACGCTGCAATCTCCCATGCCGGCGTGAAGAATGGACGGTGGGTGTTGCTGGCGCCCAGCGAGTCTTCGTGGCACCAAAATGTGTGAAGCAAACGCAGCAGACATTAGGAATACATTCTCCTCCTTCAGCCTTCTTCTTTTTTATCGCCATCAGGGCATCTTGCTGAAGCGCAGTGGAAGCTCGCTCAACAAAGAGTGGAAAAAGAAATATGTCACTCTGTCCAACGATGGCATCCTCTCCTACCACTCCAGCGTCAACGTGAGTGCGCATCTTCTAACGCAGCCCTGCGAATCACTTCGCTGTGTCGGAGAGACTGGGAGTCTGGTGTTTGCTTTGGCAGGAGTACATGCTGAACGCTCCGGGGAAAGAGATGGACCTGCTTCGGGTGACCGTCAAGGTGCCGGGGAAGCGCCCCCCTCGTGCTGTGCCTGCATGTGGACCCCCTGCTGGGCTCAATGGGCGAGTTAAAGATGTGCTAGGACCTGAGGGTAAAGATCTGCTTTGTTTACTTGCAGAAGGGATGCAGGAAATGCAAGCACTGTGTCTTATTTTCTAACTGCATGAAAACAAACGTCTTACAGCAGGATTGAAACGATTAATCAAGTTAATCGTGATTAATCAGTCGTAGAAATAAAAAGTCATCAACTAATTTAGCAATCAATTAAACGCTACCTGGAGTGTACAGACTCTAAAAGTGGCCATTTGCTGAAAGAGCAAAACAGTCGAAGCAGAAATTAAGTCAAAGCTGTGCAAAAAATACATTTTGCTTTTAAAATGAAAAATCTTATTTGTCTGTAAATATGTTCAACTCAGAAATCCTCAAGTGACATTTTTACCTTCGCCTGGTTCAATTTATGTAAAAAAGAAAAGAAATAAGCACCTTTTGTTTCCAATTACTAATTAAAAAAATAATAAACACATTAGTAGACAGCATTTCTAAGCTGCTGCAAATGATCAAGCGTCCACTAAAGGAATGTTAAGATTGTATAGCAGACAATAACATTTTTATGTAATTTAATTATTTTCTTATTTGCATCCTTTAATGTATTTATAATATTGTGTAAAAAAAAGACTTAAGTGGTTAAATGAAAAACATTTTCATGAATTTTGTCAGATTAATCAATTTATTTTCAGAATGATCTATAGAGTAATCGATTACTAAAATAATTGTTAGCTGCATATGCAGGCGTGAACACACACACAAATGCTGAAGGTAAAGACATCTTAGGTTACACAGCTGCAATCCTACAGTGCGTTATTTCTGGTATGGAAAAACAAGAGGACGACTTGTTTTCTGCTTTTATTCCCACAAATTCTATTTCTGATGTTAGAGCAACATCTTTGAAAATGCTTAGAGTCAATAACTACAGCAAAAAGAAGTAAAAATACTCCCTCTGTCTGTCTCTAAATTCTACATATAAGGATTTTTATTACTTTAAATTGTCATTTGCAATAACATCCTAGTGGTGATTCAACATTTTACACGTTAACAGTAAATAACAAACATTAGCAAAACTGTTGAAATCATAAAACAGTAAAAACAATACTGAGACAAAGGTATAGGATAGTATTAAATATCAAATACTTAAAATATGAAATTCCAAATATAGGATAAATACAGTGCAAAGACACGTCAATACATGACAGACCTCACTGTGTCACCATCAAAACTGAAGTTGTGAGTTTAGTGCATTAGGAGGTTCAATTAAGTTAAAATATAAATATCCTTTATTGCTCCACAGCTGGTAAATTCAGCACATTTCAGCAATTTGCAGCTCTCTGTCCAGCAATATATATTACTTTAGGTCTGAACATCTACTAAAATGTTTTGCTCCTGCTGTGGTAGACTGTTGTTCTCCGTTTGATGCAGCCTCTGATATTGAAGAAGCCTCCCCATAACACCACTTCATCAAAACTCAACCAGCTGGTTGAATCTTTGACAGAGTTTTGTGTCACTTTTATCTCCAGCACATATCAAAACTATAGTTGGTATGGATAAAGTGGGTCGGCATCAAACTTCTAGAATGATCCCAAGCTCAACCCTATTGAAAATTTATGCAGAACGCTCAGAAGCAGAGTTCGTGCAAAGCGAACATCCACTCCAAATGAGCTCCACCATTTCTGAGAAAAGGCATTCAGACAGAATCATGCAGCCAGAATAATCCAGAATGCATGCATGCCTTTTAAACTGCTTGATTTATGACTCTGCGTTGTAGAGTTGCTGCGTTACTTAAGGTTATTGTCTCGACGCTTGACCCAGTTTCTTCAAAGCACCTTCTGCTGTCAGCTTGATGTTTTGATGTTTCGCTCTATGTACGCAAAGCGAGCTCAAATCGTCAGTCTGCTGTCATTTTGAAAGAAAAACTATGTTACTTTGCAGAAACCCTTGTTGCTATATATAGGTAAATTGCATAGAAAACAACAGGCTAATAATTGCTGCTGAATTTCCCTTTTTGTAAATAACGAACTGACAGAGGAAGCATGAAAACCCCACACAGTTTAGTACAAACATATTTATATTACAAAGACGTATCATATTAATATGTAGTGCAATTTGTTAATTGTATAGTAAATACGAGTGGCCTCATGCAAGTGGAGGAGGTGGAAGGACTGGGAGGCGCTCTGTTCCTGAGGAGCAACATTGGTGTCCAGCGCTGCCCGTCCACCCTGTCCAACCACGCCCAAGGCATTGGTGAGCTCACCAGAAGACCATTTTTGCAGGGTATTTGTCTTAAAGCAGCGCTTGACGTCCCGTTTCTGCTCTCTCGTGGCCAGACTCTGCAGTCGAGGGAGTCTCCAGCTCCTCCTCTACCAAAGACGTCGGCTCGGCCTCCCCACTGACTGACAGGAAGAAGCACCGCAGAAAGAAGAGCGTGAATCAGAAAGGAGACGCAGCCGTGGGACAAGCCGACGGTACAGGAAAGCATCTGAAGACGTTTTTGCAAGCATTATTTATACTCTAACACTTCTTACTCTCACTGTTTTGTCAGGAGATGTAATTCAATATGCATTATAAATTCTAAGAATTTTTGGCCTTCACTTTGTTGGTTGCTTTCTGCAGCTAAACGGAAAATGTGGAAGCTGAAAAGTTTTGGGAGCTCAAGAAACGTAAGCAAGACAGGTAATGAACAACTAACCAGCAACGTGTTTCTAAAAATATTTAATTTATGTGACTTCTGTTAATGAGTGACTAAATTAATCACTAGTGTTTAATTGCTTCTCCTCATAGTATGAATATTTAACCAAATGGTCTAAAAATGACTTGTTTACTCCTAACTTTGGAACATTATAAATACTTAACAGTGTTAGTGTTGGTGCACTGTGAACTATCTCTCATTTCTTCATCTGCTATAATAGCTTAAGGGTAAAAATATCTCTAACAGATGTTTTTCCCTGGTTGACTTTTATCTAGCTCAGTCTATCTTCTCGTCAACTCTAAACGTCTTCCTCACTGAAATAAACTATCAGCACCACCATGTTTCACTTTGGGGATAATATGTTAAGGTTAAGGTTATTCTTTTATTCTCCACACAAAATGTTTTCTGCATAGCCAAAAAGTATCGTTTTGGTGTTTACGGCTAGGGGAAAATTGGCTGCATCAGATTTTATTTTGAGATTTTGGAGGAGAAGGATTAGCACTACATGAACTCAAAAGTTGCTTGTGTCTGACTCAGAGGAGGACAACTTTGACTTCCTGGTTGTGTCGAGCACTGGTCAAACGTGGCACTTTGAGGCCCAGAGTGTGGAGGAGAGAGACTCCTGGGTCCAAGCCATCGAGAGCCAGATCCTGGCCAGCCTGCAGCTGTGTGAGAGCAGCAAAAATAAGGCAAGCAGCTCACCACAGTTCATATATAACATATTTATCACATCTAACATAAATCTCTCCATCTGACATGGAGAGAAATCTATGGCAGAATACATGCATGGTAGAGGACCGAGTGTGCGTTTAGGTAGTTTGACATGGTAGGAAAGCATCTCTAAAGAATATACATTCAGAAAAATCAGTTGATCTTTATTTATTTAGTACTTTTTATTTCTAGAAGAATCTGTCTGTTTATAACAGAAACCAAAGAGTCTCCCTCCACTTTCTGAACACCCACACACATTAAAGCAATCCACATACACTCACACACTTATAACTTGCTTTGAAAACCAAGGAAACACTCCCTTAACCATAAGTTTCTGTAATGAAGAAAACCGAGATACAATATAGCACAGAATAAAAGATAAATAGAAAGATAAGGAGATCAAGAGAGAATAAGTTATAGTAAAACTAATGAAAATCTCAAAGTAGCAGAACAAAAACCTTGGAAAGTAAATAACAGCAAATCATAACGATCAGCATATAATGACCTGAAGGAAGCATATCAAACTAATATTTCAGTCTACGAGCATATAAAGCCAGTAAAACTAGGAACAATTTCAAACCAAAGAGGCTTGCTTATTGTTACTTTCTACTCACCGTTTGCTCTTTGTTTCCTGCAGGATCGCAAGAATAGCCAAAGTGAAGCTGTGGCGCTGCAGGCGATCCGCAATGCAAAAGGGAACAACTTCTGCGTCGATTGTGATGCTCCAAGTTAGTAATAATAGCTATTTTAAAATTTTTCCTTTAAAGCCACAGTGTTGTTCTACTGTACAGATGACCCAGCTCTGATATGACGAATATTAATCTCTTATTTATTTTTTGTTGGGAAGGAAATATATTTTAAGTTTGTAAAGAAAGCAAATGATTTAGATCTAGACACCAAAAGTTAACAGAAAGCTCCAAATACTTATATTCTTTTACTTTAGTGGTGCCAACATTTAAGCGTGGGTTGGAAATGGACGTCAGATGGGAACAGATGGTAATGCCTCTGGGTCACATCATGGCCCAGTGTGAATTTCCTGTAGAGATGTGATGAAGGATATACTTTTGAAAACTTTGTGACACGAAGTTTGAAATTATGATCCAAATGAGACTCAGTTAAGACTTACAGAACCTTAAGGTTCGCTGATGTGGCGTGTGTTTGTTCAACCCAGACGGGTCACGTTGTGACAGTGTTAATCCACCCTGACTAAACCCCATATGGGTTTCCTAGATGTAGCCATAAAATATTATAATGTAACTATGACCTGTAACTATGAGCTTAATATTCAAAACCACAACACAACCGAGCAAGTGATCGCATCACAAGTATTCAACACAATTCTTTTTATTTTCTAAAATCCTCCTGCAGTTTTTCATGCTTTAAAAATACTGTTTTCTCCACGTTGCTCTGTTCCTCTTGTTTCAAGGCCAGCTGATGAATCCTGCTAACGTGATCTGACTTCACTAAAAAGACCAAATTTAACAAAAGAATCGCATTATTTCTGATTATGAGCCAAATCCGTTGTGCTTGTTATGAAAGACTTGAACTGATTAAAATCTCATTTAATCAGAAGGATGCAAAAAAAAAAAAGTCACACTGAAAGAAAAATGTAAGCAAAACTTCCCCAATTTCTCTCCGTCTTCATAATTTACTCCTGTATGAAATATTCATGCGTGGCATATTTTATTCAAACACTACCGCTTTAAATCTTTACTTCAGTTTCAGCTGGTGTTTGATTCGCTGTTTGTGTCTCATCCCTGCTGAAGATCCGACGTGGGCCAGCCTGAACCTGGGCGCTCTCATTTGCATCGAGTGCTCTGGGATCCACAGGAACCTGGGGACCCACTTGTCCCGGGTCCGCTCTCTGGCCCTCGACGATCTGCCCAGAGAGCTCACCCTGGTTCTCAGCGCCATTGGCAACCACATGGTCAACAGTATATGGGAGTCGCGCACAATGGGGCACCGGAAACCAGCGCCTGACGCTACTCGGTAAATCAACGACTGCTTGAATATTTGCTAAATATTTCTACCAACTAATCTCTTTCTCCTGTTTTTTTTTTTTTTTTGCTGCGCCTTCTCAGAGAAGAGCGGGAGTCGTGGATCCGAGCCAAGTATGAGCAGAAACTGTTTGTGGCGCCGTTGCCTCCTCCCACACCCAGTGAGGGCCCAGACATCAGCATGTCGGGCCGTCTTCTGTTGGCAGTGATGGAGCGCAATCTGCCCAAGCTGCTGCTTCTTTTGGCCCACTGCACTAAGGAGGACATCAACGCCCCGCCCTTCCTGTCGCTTCCCTCCAGGTCGCTGCTCGCGCTCCGCCTGCCTGGCTCTGCCCTGCATGCTGCTTGTCAGCAGGCTGATGTGGTGATGACGCAGCTTCTGGTCTGGGTGTGTTACACTTCCCCTCTAGTTATCCTGCTGTTATTTTGACCAGTCTGACCTAAAATACTGGCAAAAGCATTCATACGCCTATGAACCCCATTAAAAACACAAACGTGAAATTTATTCATTTATGATGAACCAACACATATTTGTGAAGTGAAAGGAAACTGATATGTTTTTTTTTTTTATGTTTTTAGAGATAAATATCAGAAAGCAATCAGTACCTGAAAGTTTTTTTAGGGTGTATATCTATCTGATTTGCACATCTTGAGACTGAAATTCATGCCCATTCTTTTATTAAATCTTGTTACAGATTCTCAATTGAATGTAGGCCTCTAATTTAAAGGGGAACTATTATGCAAAAGTTGCGTTTTGCATATTTTTTATGTTTCCATTTGGGTCTCGACTGCTTCTAAAAACAACCCAAGTGCTTGAAAAAACGCCCCACCATTTTCTGGTAAAAAGTTAATGTTTTTTGGTGTCTGGAAAATGAGTCATTTCAAAAACCTCCCGATTGTTAAGTCACAATCGCCGGACACTGTGACGTTACCTAGCAACCCAAACAGAGAAATTACTTTCTGCATTCTTGTTGGTTGTGCAGGAAGCTCTACTTATTCTTTTCAAAGATGTACGGCTGTATAATTGCGCATCTGTTTTCAGACATTTTCAGGTGTGAGTGTAAATGTTGAGTTGGAGGCGTGGCCAGCTGCAGCTTATTTGGATTTAAAGTGACAAAAGGCCCTAAAACAGATCCTTCTGAGAGGAGCTCAAAATAGGCAAAATCTCATTATCTAAGAATGATTTTGTGCAAAAAAATATAATGACCATCTTTTGCAGAGCCCATATATTCTAACCTGTTCAACGAAGCATAATAACTCATCTTTAACTAAACTGCTCACATAAATATTTGAATTAAATCTTTTAATTTTAGCTTTGTCTGTGAATTTTGGGTCTTTGTTCTGATGGAAACTGAACCTCTCCAGCCTGAAGTTTGCTGCAGCTTCTAATAGGTTTTCTTAAAGTATATCTGGTTATTTTCCTCCAATCATCTTCCCATCAACTCTACTCAGATTCTCCATTCTCGCTACAGAAAAGCACTCCACAGCAAAAACAAAAAAATAGTTTTTACTGAGTTTTATTTAAAGTTGTAAGAATAAAGTGGGTAAACACAGATGCACATGGCATCAGACTTTTACGTATAAATATTTTTGACAATACATTTTCCTTTTACTTTGCAACAATGCAGTACTTTGTGTTGATACGTCGCATAGAATCCAGCTAAGCAAACGTGTAGTTCTTTGTGACCAAAACACGACAGAACATGATGCAATTTCAGAGATGTCAGTATTTCCGTAAGGCCGTGTTGGTCAGACATAAGCGTCCCACTTTAACCAGGCTGCCTACTGTCTCCGTTTGCGCCTGCAGTACGGCTGTGATGTGCGGCATCGGGACTCTCAGGGTCAGACGGCGCTGGCTCTTGCTCAGGGCGCCGGGGGCCAGGAGTGCATCGACATCCTGCTGCAGCACGGCTGCCCCAAAGAGCCGGCTCCCGCCCTCAGCGCCACGGTCGGCTTCGCGTCGGCCGTGACGTCCAGCTTCCCCGCCGCCATGACGCCGAGCCTGACGGTTGCCACGACGATCAAAATCACACAGAAGAGCGGCAGCGGCAACCTGGGCTACAGCACATCCAGAAGAGCTGTGTCGTAACTGCAACGTGTTTCAAAGTGAGTGTGTGAATGTGTTGCCGCTTTGCCGTCATAGCGAGTCCTGTCCATCTGCACGGACATACTGACAGATCCCGTCCACCTGGAGTCAGGTGAGACGCTCGGAGGTGTGTGTGCGTGCGTGGGCGTGCGTGTTTGTGTGTGTGTGTTTCAGGGATGAAAACTGAAGAACACACTGTGCTGGACTGATTTTTTTCTCTCTCTTTCTTTCTGTTTTTGGCCACATGTCTGTGCATTCAGATGTAAGTAGAATGTACCGACCTGTTTACCAGAGTCACACCTGATCATGCAGTCAGTACTCGACTTTATTCTCCACTCGGCTTTGAATGGAAACCCGCCTGCAGGCCTCAAACAGCTTCTCTGAGCAGCTGAAGTCCAGAAGTAAAAGAACTGCAATAAGTTTACTAATCTAAGAGTGGGATGTATTGAGCTCGTAGCATAAAAGATTATGGCTATTATTAATTTTGACAGTGAATGTGAGTTTTAGATTCATCAGAGCTTGTCATTAAGTGCATAAATTATGTTATGTGTAAGTTGATGTGAAATATGTTAGTGGCTGGATAAAGGGGAATAAAACAGCTGTATAGAAAAGTGTTGATAAAATGGTAAAATACTACAAATTTAAAAGTGTTTAATTTCCAGTTTATTACTGTATGATTTGTACAGTTGTTTCTGTGTATAAAACATAAAGGGTTACTCATTGCTGTTCAGAGATTAACTGTACAGTTTCAGTTTTAGTTTCCTGCTTAACTCAGATTTTTTATGTTTTGTCTGTTACTGGTGTGTCTGATGTAAAACACTGTACATACCACAGTAGCTCATTGTTGAAGTGAGTGTAGTACAAGATACATGTGCAGTGCTGTGAAAAGGTTTTCATCCTCTTATCGATTTGTTCTGTTTTTCCATTTTTTTTGTCGCACTTAAATGTTTCACATTATCAAACTAATTTTCTTTTCAGACAACCTAACTGGATGTCCGGTTTTCACATTGTTGTGGAGAACGTTTGCCCTCTCTTGTGTACAGAGTCATTTTAGTTCAGCCACACTGGAGGTTTTCCAGCATGTTTGAGGTCAGAATGAAGCAAATTATTTGGATTTAGGTGCAGACTTCAACTAGGGCACTCCAAAAGGAAACTTTTGAGTCATTCAGAGGAGAAGTTGCTAGTGTGCTTGGGATTATTGTTCAGCTGCATAACCAAAATGTTTTTAACTCAAAGTGAAAGACTGATGGCCCGAAGTTCTCCCACAGAATTTTCTGGTAGACAGAAGCCTTCGTCTTTCCATCGACTACAGCAAATTATCCAGATCCTGAAGCAGAAAAGTAGCCCAAACCATCACGCTACCACCACCACCACCACGTTTGTCTGTAGGTATAATATTCTTTTTCTGAAATGTTGACACTTTTACTCCAGCTGTAACAGGACCCACACCTTCAGACAGTTCCACTATCGTCCCACCAAATGTTCTCCCAAGAGTCTTTGGGAACTTTTAAGATGTTTTTGACAAATATCACTCATGTTGTTTTGGGTTAGCAGTGAGTTTCTCTTTGTCCATTGTCCAGCCTCCTTTGAAGGAGTTTCTATGTGTTTCTTGGTTCTTTTGTTATCTCCTGGATGAATCCTTGATGGCGTACCGTTGGTAGGTTACTGGGGCGATTCATCGCCTTCCTGTTTTCTCCATTTGCAGATAGTGGACTTCACTGTGGTCCACTGAAGTCCCAAGGCTTTGTAACACTTTTCAGATTGATAGATGTCAGTGATGGGTTCCTTTTTGAAATCTTTTAACCTACTTCCTGTTGTCAGGCAGGTCATTTTGAACTGATTTGCATTTTCCACGAGCTTCTGCAGTGAAGTGAGGCTGGTGAAGTTCAGCTCAGCTTTCCAAAGAGTGTGGTTTGGATACCTTTTTGTTTCCTCAAGTGAAATAATAATTTGAAAAGTTTTTTTCTATTTACTCGTGTTTTCTTTGCCTTTGTTTGTGGAAAATTTTAAGTGTGACTAAAAAGCCAAAACAGAAGAAATCTGTAAAGACGCAAATACTTTTTCCCATCACATTACATAAATAGGTTAAGATGACTTGATTTTTGACTGAATGTAGATAAACACTAATGCTGACATGTTTTTTTTAGAGAATAAAATTTTCAACTAATATTGTTCCTGATGTGATGACTAGAAATTAAAGGTATACTTTAAATATTAAGAGCTTACAAATGTACAAAACAAGGCCTTCAAGTGAAGTTTCTAAGTGGCTGAAAACAGACAACAGAGGAAACAAATCTATATTATTATATAATTATCAACTCTGATGCAGTACTGGGAGTACTTTCGATGTGACCAAAAGCTGACCTTTTCTGTAATGTACACTGTTCTCTTTTCATGGTTTGTTTTTTTACCCATTTAATAAATCAGAAGCATTCATTATCGATAAAGTCGCTCTCTGATGCTGTGCTGTTTTTGTAAGTTTCATGTGTTCAGATTTTATTGAGATTTTCTGCCACTAATAAACTGAACTCATACTTCAAAGGTTGGGAGGACATTTGTATTACATGGACTCATTCCTTCATTAATTCATGTTCAAGCAACATTTGAACACATCCTGGAGACACACTGAGTCTCTGCTGGCCCCCGACCTACTTCTTTCTAGGTCGCAGTCATGTGTCCAAAGTATTCACACCCGTTCAACAAACCTCAGCGTATTTCACTGGGATTTTATCTGATGCATCACAAAAGCACTTAAATGTAACGCGGAAAGAAAAGGATGCATTCATCATCTAAACCTGCTTATCCTGGGAAGAAGCTGCTGGTCCAGTGCAATCGAAAAGGATACACACCTGTCCCTGAAAGTCAGTATTTTGTAGAACTGCCTTTCAGTGTACTTACAGCTGCAAGCCGTGTTGTTTCAGGTCATTGTCATGCTGGAGGGTGACCCTCCTCTACAGTCTCAAGTCTTTCTGCTGCGCCTTACAGGTTTTTCTCCAGGATCATCCTAACTTTACCCTCAGTCGCCTTGTCATCAAATCTGATAAGCTTCCCTGCAGCCCCACACCAGGCCGCTGCCACCACCTTTCTGTCAGGATTTTTGGGGTTTTATTTGCTATCTGCGTTTGACTTAGATATTCTTTCTTTGATTGCATCAGTTTGTTCTGTTTTACTCTTAGTTTAATTAGATTATGTTTAATACTTACAACCTGTCTATGTTTGGCTAGCTTTTATCACAGCTAGATGTGGCTAGATTTTTTCTTCTGCTCTCCTCTGCCATTTCTCTGCTTACCTTGCCCTCTGCTCTCCTCTCACACCTGCACCTTGTTTTCCATTTAGCCCTGGTCCATTGTCCCAGCATTCAAACTCCCAGTATTTTACCACCTCTCCTTTGGTCACTCCTTGCTTGATCCTCCTGTTATATCCTGTTTAACGTCATTAACTAGTCTCTTGTCTGTTCCTGCGCAGTGTGTCGTCCTGCTAGTTTGTAAGTTCTTGTCTTACTATTATTTTAAACAAATATTTAACTACGATTGATGAGCCTATATTTTCCTCTGCAGGTTTAGTTAATCTTCTGAAAAACAGACTCTAATAGCCAACCACCTTTGGCTTTTACGCCAACATGCATTAATGTTTATCATGATGCAGTGTTTAACTCTTTAACCAACCTGTGTGCAGCTAGCATTATTTTCTCTTGCACAGTAAATTTACTCAAGTTCTCCACACTTGAGTAAACACAGCCAGAAATCTTGACTTTAAGCTTCCTTTCTTAAACTTCAAGTGGAAATGCCTTTTTTTGTATCTGATGGATAAATGAGACGGATGAGGGAGGTGTGGGCAGAAAATAACTGTTTGCTCCGAGCTTCTTTTTGGTTATTTTGTGCACGATCTCATTGAAGCAAGATCTCTCAAGGTTGTTTGCCTCAAAGCACTCCCACATTCAAAAGGAACAAAGAAAATGTGCAAAGAAAAATGAATCATCAACACTGAGGTCAAAACTGATGAGTTTATAACCAATTAAAAAGTGCGTCCTTGAAGAATGTTGGAACATTGAACAATACTGAGCTGCTGAGGGTACAGAGTTTTAAATTTTTAGTGGTTTGAATCTATTAACGGGGGTAAAAAAATTGGATGTGCGTAAGTTTTCAGAGCTTGTTGCTGCAGCTTTGGGATATGTATCTATGGCAGAAATTGAAAAATTCAAGTCACTTGTTTATAACCTTCATATCCTTTCTGGGTTTTGAATTGTCCACATGAAGCAGGAGCATCAGGAATGTGTGCCAGGAGCTCTGGGATGCGGGAAGGCCTAAATAAAGACAAAAAAATGAATGCTTCATCACAGAGATTCAATTTCAAAGGGACACCTAGAAACATGAATCACTCCTAATGCATTTAAACATCATGTGGTCAAGTTATAAATGTAGTAACTAATTGTGTATAAA
Organism: Girardinus metallicus; assembly: GCA_903067095.1. NCBI lineage: Eukaryota > Metazoa > Chordata > Actinopteri > Cyprinodontiformes > Poeciliidae > Girardinus > Girardinus metallicus. The sequence continues at coordinate 48,077 of CAEGAE010001316.1, forward strand.
TCTAAGCTAAGAAAAAAAAACAGATAAAATGTTTACCAGTTGGGTTTGTGCATTAAAAGCCATAGGATGCAGATATTTCCTCCAACAGAAAAAAATACATTTTTCACACTCTGACAATATCAGTGTGTTTTATTTCGGTTTTTACATGAAGATCCAGCACAATGTGGAAAAATAATAACTCATTAACTTTACTTTTTTTTTCTTCTTTTTTTTTTTTATAACTTTCTCTGATGTCCCCATTTAAAATCGAGTAAGAACAATGGCTTCCTTGTATTTGGATAGATAACCATTGGTCAGAGGTAGAAAATCTGTTGGTAGGACTTATTTGTTTTCTACCTTTAAAGGAGAGTGATAAGAAAAATACTTCTGTTGAAATAAAGCCAGAAGTTGCAATAGATAAGATTTATGACCAAAACTGATTTTTTTTTTTTCTCATTTCAAATATGTACACCTGAAAGACAACCACTGAAAACATTCTCTGCTTTTCACCATATTTGGATTGAGATTGGGTCATTTTATTAGTTATTTTTGTTTGTTTTTTTGTATCACACAGACTCCCGGATGTTCTTGCAGCAAAAGGTTGTGACGCAGAGAAGCTGAATACAAACACACACCACACTTTTCAGCTTTGATTTCTACGCTTTATTTTTCTCTTCAGAATCATGTGTTACTTCGTGTTTTATTACATAAAATCCCAATAAAAGAAACCTGAGTTTCTGGTTCTGACCTGGTGATATAAACATGTATACACGGCAGCGCACTGCCTGAACACAGAGCCAGGCGTTTCTTATATTACTGCAAAAATGCAATAATGAAACGCCCGACAAAATGTAGCCAACTGGCGAGGTGAAATGAATTGCGGACAGAAATAACACAGCCTGTTTTTCTCGCCTCATTTGCAATTTTAATTAGCTTTTAACAGGAAAAGCTGAAACATTTTAATTAGTTGTGTCGAAGAGGTCAGTCGGAACAGTTTATCACGTTTATAATGGAGTCTTTGCATATCACAACCAATGCCAATATTCCCACAAAGTGGAGCTGAAAATAGAGAAACAAATTAATTTGCCACATCACTCAATTTACCTTAATTTACCTTATTGTCAGTGCTAATAAGAAGAACACCTGCTCTATTAAAACGCCCTTTAATGGTAAGATGTAAAGAAAAAAAAAATAAAACAAGAAAACAGTACGTCAGTTATCGGCCAAACTGTGACACATTTATTAACGTATTTTTATTCACTGAAAGTTTTCTAAAATAAAGTCTAAGGATGCAGAGTTTTGCTCCCAAAGAGACTTACCGTATTTTCCGGACTATAGAGCGCACCGTACTACACACCGCAGCTACAAATTCTTTGAATAAAACTGGAAACGTTCACATATAAGCCGCACAGGGCTAGAAGCCGCTGTTATCTCCGCCGCTCTCGGTCTTCCATAAGGACGCAGAGGGCAGCAGAAGCTGCGTCCTAATAAACCTGCTGGATTTTTTAAGGACGCAGCCCTCCGTCTCCAACGCCGAACCATGGATTCCTTCACGCCGAGTTTACGTGCAGCGGCTCCATTTCCCTCCTGTGCTGCCAGATCGACAGCCTCCAACTTAAAAACTGCATCATGTGAGTTTGAAAACATTTCTCCGTCGTGCCTGCTGCTAGCATGTGCTTGTTCTAAACGAAAATTAGCTCTTTCTTCTTTGATTTCCAATTTTGACTTCCAATGATTCACTTCCTGCTACAGAGCCCCCTGGTGGTGGAAGAAAAAATCCACAGAGCTATAAGCCGCATGGTTCAAAGTGTAGAAAAAAAGTAGCGGCTTGTAGTCTTAAAAATACGGTATTTTGATTGTTTTTAATTAAAACTCTTTAATCTCTGCCCGAGATTCAAGACGATCAAAATCTATAAACAAAATAGAGTCAGGACTCTTATCAATGTAAAGCTGCAGGTGACAGGAGGGGATTAAAATGCAAGACATAGCTGGGATAAATACGATAAAACCCAAGTTAACCATTTTTGTTGTCACTCACTTCTGGCCATACAATTTCATTCTGTATTTTCAAATGAATAAAGAACCAAAAACATTTTCTTTTCATTGTTGGCTGTTGACTTTTAGACAAATGGGGTTAAAAAAGGCTATAAAACCAAAAAACATTTTGTGTAATGTGAAAAATGTCATAGTATGACATAGGAGGTGTCATACTTCGGAGTGGAGTAAAGTATGTATATATTTTTTGTTTCAGATCCCGACTACCAACTGGGAATGCAAACACCACCGTTAAATTGTTAGTATAATTATGAAGGAAGCAAAATTAACACATGATATATTGCTACATCTATAATCTAAACCTGCTTATTCAGATTTTATGTGACTGACCAACTCAAAGTAGTTCATAGTTGTATAAATGAAAAGAAAGACAGCTTAAAAATGTAAACATTGAGCCATGTTTAATCAGAAACAACTGAATAAAATCCGATGGTTTCAGAAGTCGTATTAAACAGTCTCAATGTATGTCATTTAATCTCAGTATAAATCCATTTGTTCAACGAAGGCCTCAGAGGTCTGTAGAACATTATCGACCAACGCAGGGTCAGGTTTTAAATCTATATCTCAACTTCTGAACATCCCGCAGAGCTCAAAGGTTTAATCTTTCAACGCTGGACATTAAAAAACATTCAAAAAGGCACAAAATGTTTCATTTTTTAATCCAGCATCTCTCTCAGCTTGCAGTGAGTGCAGAAATATCTCTGACATTTAACACAGAAAAGTAAGTCACATGACTTCATTAGAAGAGGTCACATGACCACCAGGTTTTACTCCCTGGATGCAACCAGAGAAAATCGTTTTCCATCCCTTCCCTCCCTGTGAGGGAGAGTGAAATGAATAGCAGTCTGCTAGTAATGTCGACCTCTTTGATGCCTCTTTAAAACGACCCGTCTTCTCTGTCCAAAACACAGACATCTTGGTCTTCAAGGTTGTGTCGTTTCTGCTTTAGGTAAGTGCAAACTGCTGGACCCAGGAGTTTCCTCTCCAGCAGATTTCCAGTAGTTTTGGATTTGCTTTGCCTTTTAAAAAAAAAGTCCATTTGGGATAGCCAAATTGTTAATTGTCTCTGGCTGCCTTTGCCTAAAATATTAAACCTTATTGAAGAAGTTCACAATAAAATAAGCCTTCAGAGAGACTGTGCAGTCCATCATCTGAAAACAGGACGAGTTTGGCACGACAGAGGCCAGACCTTTGCTCCAGATTGAATGAGCTTAATGTGAGTACTTTTTAATAAGCTTAATAAACATAAATACTTCTGCATAGATTTTTTTAGCTGTAAATGTTTAGTGTTTCTTGTGGGTATTGTGCAGTTAAGCTTGGCATCAAAAGACGATCAGTCCTCGAATTAGGCAAAGATCTTCGCGATGAACTCCTTGAAGCGTTTGGCGTACTGCTCAGGATGAACCGTTGTGATTTCAGCTCCCGCCTGCATAGCACAAAGAGAAGCACGGCTGACTGAAAAACAAGGAAGCAGAGGATGAAAGCCACCCTTTACGCCGGAGATGTGTTGCGTCCCCACGCTAAGCAGTCCCTTTTAAGAGTAATGCTCTCTCACCCCGTGTTTGACAGCCTTGGCAGCGTGAGCGGCTTTCTTCTTGGCATCATACTGCGTCAGCACATCAATCAGACCCATGAAGTACACCTCCCTCCTGGGAGCGCCTACGAGGGAACGATTCACAGTGTTTGTTGAGTGACATTGATGCCAAAGTACGGCGAGCGCTCGCCATTTGCAGCTCTGCGTGAGGTGACGCTCAGGTGCCACTCACCCACGGCGCTCTGAACGGCGTACACGTCCACATAAGGGTCGAATTCCCCAGGACCCATGGGCTTGAACGAGCTCATGTAGCCAGCGATTCCTTCAGGGGAAGTGGAGCATGGAGGAGCAGCCGGGTCATTTTCATCCTCCTCTTCCTCCTCACAGGATGACTCCACGTTGTCCTCCTCCTCCCTCTCAGCTCGCTCGGTATCATGGATGCCCAGCAGCAGGCTGTAGTCCATGATCCTCAAGCGCATAAGAAACTGAAACGAGGAAAACTTCAACGATTGAAGCCTTTAAGGAGACAGCAAATCCAGACACTAGAAGCATTACTTCCTCACCTCGATATCTCTGCTGAGTTTGTTCATCACCTTCTCTTTCTCCTCATCGCTCACATAGATCTTCTGCATGTTATTCAAGAAGTCTGCATCCTTGTATGTGGGCAGCTCTTTGACCTGAACAAACAGTGTCATGCTCCACATTTTGTTTTGTAAAGGTGACACAAAGTTGCGTGCATTTTAGTCCCCGGTGCTCTTATTTAGGTGTGCTTTGTCTGCTTGTCCTTTACTACTCTACCCCAGTGAAGGATAACAACAGGAGTGTACCAGTAGCTGCTGCTAAAGTGACACATCAAAAAAACAAACAGACTTTTTATATTTTCAACTGGCCACGCATAATCCTTAATCTCTCACTGACCATCCTTGCTTTGAAGGCATAAATCAAATGGTTCTGACTACATTTCTTCAGTAAACATACTGCAACCAACACATCAGCATATATTGCAATAGCCCAAACTCACACTTAAAATAATAATAATAAAAAAAAATACAACCTTGAATTGAATTTTGCATCTTTAACAATTCCTATAAGTTTAACGTAGCATTTATCTGGTAAATTATTCCTTAAAGATCTATAAGGTTTCTTGGAACCTTTATCTGCGATCCATGATTTCCTTTTTCCCAGTGACATGAAGGAAACAATGGGACACTTCGGTCCATTTCTCTTTGTCACTCTTCAAAATGGGAAAAACAAGAGAACATGGAATTAAAGAAAGGCAGATGTGTGTTTATCTTCATGAGTCAAGAAATAGCTATGGTAGCCAGAGCGATAAACAAACGATGTAACACAACACCAAATTGTTTGTTTTAACTCATCTTTACTAACATGTACACTGCACATACAAAGTGATAAGCTGCATAGCTTTAATCTGAGCTCACCTTTTCTTTAAAACTTGCTTCTCGAGTCAGCACGGAGCCCTGAACATGAAAAATGGAAAAAGTAAATCAGCGTTACTTACTAAACACATTTGACTGAAGTGCATCTTAAAAGGGATCAAATTGCTCTTGAAGTTATTTAATTTGAATTAAGTTGGAATGTGTTGACGTTGATGAATATGCTAATTTTTTATTTATTTTTTTTGGTCTGGCAGAATGTCTTCAGGCGACATATTGTGAATTTGTACGTTTAAAGAAACGCTCTAAAACATTGCCTACCGATCTGCGTATCGGTGTATGAATGTGTGAGCGTTTGTGAGAGCGAATGGGTGAATGTGACTCTAGTG